>SNQJ01S0002747.1:11787-24194 GCA_010110895.2 Picea sitchensis | reverse complement strand
AAAAGAAAGATGGTACTCTAAGACTATGTATCGATTATAGACAACTGAACAAAGTAACCATTAAGAACAAATACCCCTTACCACAGATAAATGTTCTGTTTGATCAAGTTGGTGGGGCCAAGATCTTCTCAAAATTGGATTTATGATATGGATATCATCAAGTTAGGATAAAGGACCAAGACATAAACAAAACAATTTTTCGAACAAGATACAGACACTACGAGTTTGTAGTCATACCTTTTGAACTCACTAATGCACCAGCCACATTTATGTGCTTGATGAACAACATTTTCAGCCAATACTTAGACAAGTTCATGGTAGGTTTTATCGACGATATTCTGGTCTATTCTAAAACCGAGGAGGAACATGATGAACACGTATGAATAGTTTTGAAAACACTAAGGAAGCACAAACTTTATGCAAAATTCGACAAATGTGACTTTTATCAGAGAGAAATACAATATTTAGGACATGTCATTTCCTCGGAAGGTATTGTCGTAGACCCGGAAAAGATAAAAGCCATTATGGAATGGCCAGTACCTAAGGATGTGGCAGATATCCGATCATTCATGGGAATCACCAGATATTATCATAGATTTATAGAAGGGTTCTCCAAGATAGCCTACCCTATCACATCACTGCAAAAGAAAGGGACCAAGTTTAACTGGTTGCAAAAGTGTCAAGACAATTTTAACAAGCTAAAAGAATTGTTCACATCAGTGCCCATATTGAAGGTAGCAGACCCATATAAAGACTTCACAATATGTGTTGATGCAAGTAAAGAGGGGCTAGGCAGTGTGCTAACTCAGGAAGGGCACATGATTTTTTATGAATCCCAAAAATTAAAGGAACATGAGAGAAATTAGGTCACTCATGACTTAGAATTAGCAGCAGTAATACATGCTTTAAAAATGTGGCGACACTATATCATGGGAAAAAAATTCTTACTATTGACAGATAATAGCGGAGTGAAACATTTGTTCAACCAACTAGACCTTAATGCGAGACAAGCAAGGTGGCTAGCCTTCTTGAGCAAATTTGACTTCGAAGTCAGACATATCAAGGGTAAGGAAAATAAAGTAGTAGATGCTTTAAGCTGCAGAATGCATGGGTTATTTGAGATAAATATCAGCAAAGCAGAAAGTGATGTGGAACAAAGAATCAGAACGACAGGTGTTAACGACAAAAATTACACTAAGATGATGGAAGAATTGCAAAATAGTGTCACAAACTCAGATGAACCGAATATAAGTATCGACAAGGAGGGACTATTAAGATTTAAAAATAGACTTTACATACCAGATTCAATAGAGCTAAAATTAACTATTTTAGAGGAACTGCATAAGAAACCATGCTCTGGCCATCCAGGTTACCAGAAAACAATAACAACACTCAAAAAACTATTTTAATGGCCTAATATGAAGATCAAAATGGCGGAGTACTTGGCTAGGTGCCAAGATTGTCAGCAGGCTAAGGCTGAACACCAGCATCCAGCCAGCCTATTACAGCCATTACCAGTACTAGAATGGAAATGGGAGACCATCTCATTGGACTTTATCACAGGTTTGCCTAAAACTCAAAAACAAAATGATTCTATCATGGTGGTAATCGATAAACTTAGTAAGTCTACACACTTTATTCTTGTAAAGTCTACTTTTAAATCTATTAACGTTGCTGAAATATTCATGAAAGAAATTTTTAGACTGCATGGTATTCCTAAAATGGTGATTTTAGATAGAGATGTAAAATTCACATCCGCTTTTTGGAAGGAATTATTTGCAGGGCTAAATACTAATTTGAATTTCATCACGAGTTATCATCCACAAACAGATGGACAGACCGAAAGGACAAACCAAATCATATAAGATATGCTCTGCATGTATGTAAGAACAAAACTGAACAAGTGGGAATACTACCTACACTTGGTGGAATTTGCATATAACAATGGGTACCAAACTTCGGCTAAGTTGAGCCCTTTCGAAATACTGTACGACAGAAAGTGTACAACTCTAATTAGCTGGGATAACCTGACTGATAGAATGATGGTTGGACCAGAGATGCTCCAAGAAATGGAGAACATGGTAAAGAAAGTACAACAGAACTTGAAAGAAGCACAGGACAGACAGAAGAGCTATGCAGATCATAAAAGAAGACACTTGGAATTTCAAGTGGGAGACCATGTTTGTTTGAAGGTAAAAGCCCGAAAAAGCTCACTAAAGTTGGGGAACTATTCCAATCTAGCACCTAGGTTTTGTGGGCCCTTCGAGATACTAGCTCGAATTGGACCCATAGCATATCAACT
The DNA here is from genome assembly GCA_010110895.2 of Picea sitchensis. NCBI lineage: Eukaryota > Viridiplantae > Streptophyta > Pinopsida > Pinales > Pinaceae > Picea > Picea sitchensis. Next base: position 21,892 of record SNQJ01S0002747.1, on the reverse strand, counting down.
TGCACTTCCGGCTAATTTGAGAATTCATAATGTATTTCATGTTTCTCTATTGAAAAAGTATATTCATGACCCTACTCATATGATTGATTGGAACTTGGTGCAGGTGGAACTCGAGGGTGAGTTCTAGGTGGAACCCCTGCGTATTCTAGACTGAAGAGAAGTAACACTTTGGAACAGAGCCATCGCTCAGGTAAAGGTGCAATGGAAGCACTTTAGTCCTGAGGAGGCCACTTGGGAATTGGAGGGAGATTTGCAAAAATCCCATCCAATACTGTTCCAAGAAAGGAAAAAACACTGAGGATAGTGTTTTAATGAAGGGGAAAAAGATGTGACATCCCCCCAAAATAAATATTTTTATTTTTATGTGCTTGAAATTTATTTCCGTTTTTGGCAAATTCGAATCTGGAAATTTTTTTCCATTTATGGCAATTCTGAATTTCGAATTTAATAATTGTATTTAATTATTCTGACTATTGGGCAAAGATCTGTTTGGACCCAACTAACTATTTGACTATGACACTTGTATCACAACAGAATAATTATATTAACTGCATGAGGACAAATGGAACAACCATGTTAAAATCAACTGACCATGACTCCACGAGTGGGGAACAAGTTGGAACTGCCTCTGGACTGATGATTACAAGTGGAAAATCAAAGATTTAGCCACTGGAAGCCCCTGAAAATCAGGGATTAAGAAAAGCTGCAAAAATCCCCAGAGGAGGGAAAAGACCTAGGCAAAAATGGATAAATAGCATATGCAAGGAGGCAGGATGCTGCCAAGTATGCTAGGAAAGGATTTCGGAACTCTCTTACTGTTATGAGCATTGCGGTTTGAGTGTGAGGCAAGAGGAGTTTTGTTGAAACCAAATTGTCTTGTTGTTATGAGCACTATTGAGTAAGTGTGAGGCAAGAGGATAACTATTGGAATTTGAAGGACATTGTTGAGGAGGAGTTTTTTCCAAGTTCTCCCTCATGGATTCATGGTCAGGTTAGGGGATGAATCAGGCAAGTAGATCTGGCTTCCTTGTTCTATGGTTGGGAGGAACACATCTATTCCCTTTGTCTCCCCGTGGATTGGATTTAGATATGTTGATATACCCCTTCTCTATTATGAATGACAGTGTTTTTATTTCATTGTCTTATTAAATCTGAACTGGAATGATGTCCACTCTCAGTCTGGGTGATTTTTCTTTCGAGGCATTGTATTGATTAAATTGGAACTGTAATGTTTTTCTTTCCATTTCTGTTCGTTATGAGGAATATATGTGAATGAAATCCATGTTTATATATGTATATATTCGTAATATGTCTACTGGAATGGTCCTTGCATGTATCTACATAGATGCGCAGATCTAGTATTGTTGACGTTTTCGACTTGTCTAAAGGGGCTCTAAGTGAACTTAATAGAAATTACCTTTTTTAGAATCTATTACCCTATTGTGCCCCTTTTTATAGATTGCATGCGTGTAAAAGTCAGAAGTTTGATTTTTGTTTTGGAATCTTGATAAGTAAACGGATGTTGGAATCCTTCTACACCTACTGTCTCACAGAATGAAAGTAAGAATACCTATACAAGGAAAAATCTTAGAATTATGAAAAATAGTGTAAATTTTGGCATTCGGGACTTGCTAATTGCATTTGTATGAAGATCCCTTAATGTTTGAAACCCCGGAACCCCGAATCTCGAAATCTCGCAAAAAAATTATTTCCACTTTCTTTTCTTTTCGCTTTTTTTCACAATTTCGGGGATTGTTATGTGTTGTCGTTTGACATTGGAAAACCTAAAACCCTGAACCCCGAAATCCTGAAGTCTTGGTTTCACGCCCTTTAAATTATCACGATTTCGGGGATTGATATGTGTTGTGGTTTGACATTGGAAACCCCGAAACCCCGAACCCTGAAATCTCGAAGTCTTGGTTTCACGCCCTTTCACTTATCGCAATTTCAGGGATTGATATGTGTTGTCATTTGACATTGGAAACCCCGAAACCTCGAACCCCAAAATACCAAAGTCTTGGTTTCACACCCTTTCATTTATTACGATTTCGGGGATTGTTATGTGCTGTCGTTAGACATTTGAAGCCCCAAAACCCCAAACCCCGAAATCCCGATTGTTATTTCCACGTTCTCTTCTTTTTTCATTTTCAGGAATTATTATTTTGGTTGTTGTTTGACCTTTGAAGGCACAGGATTCTGAACCCCAAAATCTCAAAATAATAATTCAATGTTCTTACCTTTCTCTTTTTCGGAAGTTGTTGTATGTTAAATGTTGACTTTTTGAAACCCGAAACCCCGAAGCCCGGAATCCCGAAGTGGTGGTCCCACATCCTTTCACCTTTTGGAAGTCGAGAGTTGTTGTGTATTGTTGTTTGGGTATTTGAAAACCCAAAAACTCGAATCCCGATATCCCGAAGGGACCTTACGACATCAAGGCCATGGTTGTAATATCTCTTTCACATTTAATATGATACAGTAATATGATTCTTTCCTATAAGGCGTGTTGTGTTTTATTGTATGGTTTCTTGATCACATACATAGGTTTATATTGAGTTTATGCTATTACTATCAATTTGGTTGGTTGTGTTCTTTTGCAGGTTCATCATTGTATGAGTGTTGGAATGAATCTAGGATGGCGATGGCGAGAGGAAGCGACATTTAAATGGTATGTCACCTATCCCTCTTTAGTTAGTAAATTCAATATTTAAAACTTAAGGAAAGTGTCATGTTCTTGTGTGTTTTGTTCTAGATCAAGGTGGATCTAGGGAGATCAGTTAGTCTCTGCACCTACCGATTTATCCTATAACACTTCCATCCATTTGTTATTCCAAACATATTTTCTATGTATTGGTATAACATATCTTCCATTATTCCTATTAGATCTATTCATATCAAATATTTTTTCATCTATCAGTGCCCTAGTTTTCAAGCTAGGACAAAACCTGTCAGACATACCTAGATCCATACTTTAGAAACAAAAATTTCCACTTATATTACTTATAAAGAGTATAAATCTTTTATATATAAAGACTTTCACCTATTATTACCTTTATCAGAGCATAGAGCTTCCAGATCTTACCTAGAATTTTTACTTTTACCTTTCTTAGATCACAAAGCATTCAGATCTTACCTCATTTCTTCAGATCGGGCCTCTTTTCTTCAGATCCAATGGCACAAAGCCACATAAGTTAAAAAAAATGTTGCACACTAGGGAAACATATCTATGCATAGAGCTTTCACAATTTCAGATCAGATATTTTGCACAAATATTCTTCTTCCTCAGTTCCTAGCAATCATAGTTTCAGGTCTCGGTAAAGGAACCATTTGTTGGCATAGGGGCAGAACCAGGGTTCAACACTACAAGAGCACACCAACAAAACCCTAACTACCGACCCATTCGGAAACACCTGCAAAGTAGATGAAGTCTCACCTGAGGTAGAGGCAGGGTTGGTTGCAGGACTCAAGCATCTGCAACCTTAGCTGGGACATAGATCTGTGATTAGAACACTTAATAAAGCACGTAGCCCCGTTAGTTCCTTAATATGTAACTGATAACCACTTCGTTGGTAAAACAGAGCTTCACGTCATTCACAGTAATCTACTGTATTAAGCACTTAGCATTAATAAATAGGTAAGATCTAATTGACCAGGCACTGAGCATATTCATATATATCAGATCTAACATTCCACACATCATTAGCACTGAGCATAAACAGATCTATCTAATCATCTCAAAGCACTTATCATAAGGAGACATAAACACATAAAGACAGGCACAAATCAAGATAACACAATGTTTACGTGGTTCACGCCCACCCTGGGGCTACCTCCACCAACTCTTCTTCTTTACTGTCTTCAGTCAATCAGTTACAAGCACAGAGCTTCAAAACCCTTACTTCACACAGGACAAAAGATTTGTGCAACTCGCTAGATCCTTCTTCATTGCATTACAACACAAATCCTTTCACACTCTATCACAACCTCTTGCACTCAGATCCGCAAGCCTCTTACAATCATGCACAAAAGAATCCAAAACCCTAATTGCACTTAGCATACATTCACATCACTTAGATCTAGCACTTATCTCATTCGCTACTTTTCTATATCCTAGGAATCTATTTATATATTACAAAATTGGGCCTAAGCATGGGTAAACCCATGGGTCGACATCCCTTTCCTGTTACATTATCCCAAAAACCCAAAAAGGGGCCCAAAATGGGGCCGAGATCCCATGATCTCTGCTACTTCTTGCGCTCCACCTTCGACTACCTGTCAAAGTCCCAAAATAGGTCAACATGACCAAGAAAATCCTAAAACTTGGTCAAGGGACAACACTTCTCTATTTGTAGGGGGCCACGAGGCTAATATGATACTTGAACTTCTTCTATTTAATACCTCCAGCATTAGCATTTTGATACTATGTAGTCCCATGCTCAACATTAGAATTTTTCTTTCTATTCTTCTATTTACCTCTAGGTTTCTAAGCATTCTTTGGATTTGTGGATTGTATTGAATGAATGTTAGAGGTTTATGTACGGAATGAGACATTTTTTGATGTTGGTGAAATCATAGATGGATTAGATGATATGGTCATTTGAGCCATGTGTCCAATCAATTGGCCAAAAAAAGCATGGGAAACTAAACCAACCACATTGTCGACATGTGGTCATAGGATAGGTTTGGATGGATCCATTGATGGCCTAGGAGCATGTAAGGTTAAATCATATAACATGATAGACTAAGAATTATTCAAATCTAGATGTTAAGCACATAAAATCACGTCTTCTTCGGTTACAACTCCTAACATAAACACATCCTTGCCTAATTGAGGCAACAATAAGTTCACAAACCAATCTTCTAGACATTGATCCCAAATTTTATCTCTAATGATCCTATTCCACCATCTCCATTCATGGATACGATTAGAGATATGTGTGGTTTTATTCTAACAGAAAGACATCAAAATTTTGGTTCCAATCTCATATCATATAGGAAATTGGAAATGTGTCAAAAATGGAATTGAAAATTTCTAAATGAAGTGCCTAATAATTCAATATACCATTTTGTGATTCTCCCTATCAAGGTTCTTTGGAAAAGATGCAACCTTAGGATATATTCTACTAATGAGTTAGATGAACACAACAACTATAAATTCATGACATGCATGGAAGGATCTTCTCCAATATTCTCGTCAAAGTTGGGTATGTCTAATGGTAATTTCATGGGTATTACCGACTATGTGATTTGATGCTTGATGGGTTCATTTTCAATCAAGATAGATTCAATAAATTCAAGGTCACTAAGAAAGACAAATTTTGATAGATTAATGATGGACATTGCGGTCCTAATAGAATTATAGACCCCCCCATACTACTATCCTCGAAGACATTGATGCCCTAGGAGATGGTAGAAATGTTTCTCACTAATCCAAACCTAGGATTAAAGTTCCAACCAAAAGTAAAACCAATGTTAGGTATTGTTGGACTACCTAGGGGTATACTAGAAATATGTGGGAACCCACTGCTAGCAGTAAAACCAAGGCTTTTTCCTCTACCAAAAATGAATCCAGACATAGGCACTGATGGATTGACACTGGGAATACTAAATATTGGTAAAATAGTGGAAGGAAGAGATGTGACTTGTGGAATTCCCCAAAGGGAACACCTGATGTCGGAGGTATAGAAGTGGAAGTATCTATCCCACTAACTAGTGGAATGGAGATGGTCATTATGACTCCTCCAGTCACATTAGGGTATGTGGGAATAGGCCCACCCATATTTGATGACCCACTAATTCCTAAAATCATGTGAGGATTCCTAAAAAATGAAAAAGGATCACTAAAATGATGTCCACTTAATTGAATAAGTAAAGGGTTTAAGGGCTCTATTATGTGGGATTTCCCAATGAAGTGGGAAATCCCACTCACGAGACAAGTTCATACACAAAGTGCTAAATGAAAAATCAGAGTGAATTTTTATATTCTTTTCAAGTGCAAATTAAGTCGATTTTAGGGATGAAAAATATTTTTGATTATCAAATACTAAAGATTGGGGAATGCCAAACCTGGTAATGATGTGGGATTTAAGGAAAGAAATCACATGGTTTTCATTTACTATTTTCAAAGGCACAACTTGAGTCCCCCTTTTGAAGTAATCACTTGCTTTCAATAAATATTTATGTATTTGGGAGGAATTAGGATTGATTTCCACAATGATGTCTAAACCCCACTATTGAAAGGGACTCTCAAATCATACAAGTTGTAAAGGAAAAGCATGCCTCTTTTCCCTCTCGACTAACTTATGCCAAATATTTCATTTCCTTGCATATGAATGGGAATCTTTGAACATTATAGGCTAGTAATATCCTTCCCTAAGAATTTTTTTTGTTGTAGTGTCCCCTCCAAACTTTCCTCGAGAAAGACCATTATGCAACTCATAGTGGACCTTTTCTACATTTGATTTTTCAAGATATCTCAAAAGAACATCATCATAATTTCTTCTAAAAAGAATTTCATTGATGAGATCATATTGTGTTGATTTCAGTCTGAGAGATCTCCTTTTTCTAGGTTCCAGGTATATGGTGGCACTATTTGACCTTACCACCACCCTTGGTTACTTGGCTAATGTCCCATGGAATATGGGAGAATCCCAACATGAACCTGAGATAGAAATTGGCAAGGCCTAAGAAGCTTCGAAGCTCTTGAGGGTGGTTGGGTTTATCCAGTGATGGATGACTTGGATATTGGTTGGATACACATGCATACCATGCTTATCAACAATGTAGCCTAGGTAATGGACCCTGTCCATGCCGAAGGAGGATTTTTCCAACTTGGTATATAGTTGGTGTTGTCGCAGAGTGTGTAGAACCTACTGGATATGCTGCAAGTGTTCCACCCAAGTATGGTTCTAGGTGAGGATGTCATCCAGATACACCACTACAAAATAATTAATGAAAGGCCGTAATATATCATCCATCATCCTCATGAAAGTTTTTGGGGCATTTGTCAAACCAAAAGGCATGACCAACCATTCAAAAAGAACGTCTTTTGACTTGAAGGTAGTCTTCCATACATCTATCTTCTCTATTGGGAACCAAATGGTAGCCAAACTTTAGATCAATCTTACTAAACTATTTGGCCCCCTTGATTTGATCAAGGATATTTTCCATTTGAGGAATCTGGTGCTTGTTTCTAACTATGATCTTATTTAGGGCATGGTAATCAATGTAGAGGATCCAGGTCCCATCTTTCTTTTGCACCAGCACGATCGAACTTCCACAAGGTGATGAGTTGGGTCAAATGTTCCCCTTTTGGAGAAATTCTTGGATATGATGCTTGATCTCCTCATTTTCTAACAAAGAGTGACGATAGAATGGCCCATTGGGTAGTTGTGGGTCGGGGGTCATGTCAATGGAATGCTTGACTTGATAGTGCAGAGGTACCCCAGTAGGTGAGGATAATATGTCTTTGTATTATTCCATGAACTTATCCACTTGCTTCTGTTGCATGGAGAGTTCGACTGCACATGTCTTGGTTGTGGCTATAATCTTTCGCTTGTTGTAACAGAAAATCATGAAGAAGAAAAACGTCCCAGTATGAGAAATGACCTTCTTACATTGCTTGGCAAAGATCAAGGAAATAGCACTAGGTGGGACTACCTCGGGTATCCCGTACAGTTTTCTGTTCAAAGTAATAATAACATTTTGAGGCCTAGAATCATATACAGCATGACATTTTCATAAATAAGGTTGGCCCAAAATAAAATCAAAAAATTGAAGGGGAGAAACATCACACAATACCTCATCTTTGAAAGGATTTATGTCATACGACATGCGACACTGTTGGATGATGCGAATATAACTTCCTTGGCAGAGCCATTCAATTGTGTAGGGTTGTGGGTGCAGCATTGTCGACAGGGCCAGATTCTTGATGACCTCTGCTAAGATGAGGTTCTTCTGGCTACCACTATCAACAATGAAGTGCAACATAGTTCATTTCACCCACATCTGTGAATGAAATAGGTTCTCACCTTCATCAAGTTCACCGGGATGGATCTTGGTGGTAGCAGCGGTGGCATTGGGTTCTGCATCAATGATTTGTCTCCCCTTTTATGGTTCTGACTTAGAGTCAAAACCCACATATGATTCAAAGGATTTGATCTCAACCACTAATGACTTCTTTGAGTGGAAATCAACAGTTTTATGCCAGGGGCTCTTATGGAAGTTGCACCACTTCCCAGTAGCTTTCTTTGTCTTTCCATTGTCCTTCTTTTCTTGTAGATTAGACTGTTTGTCCTAAGGCTTCCCATATTTTCTTTGTCCTTTTTTCTATGGGTTGGGGTTGAACTTTCCCTACTTCTTTTGTGAGGGTTTTCCAGGCCCAAATTGTTGTGTCTTTTGTTTAAGCTCCTGCTCGATTTTGATGGGATATCGAGAGGTTGTGCCCAAAGAAGAGCTGTATGAAAAATCCATTTCTATCTGGATGTATCTATGCAAACTGCCACGTTACTTGAGAACCATAAATCGATTATAATGTTTGATACACATCTTGGTGTGCAAGGTATGGAATACATTGGTGAACTATGGCATGGCTTGGTCTCTTTCCTACCGCAATGTGATCCATATTGTATACAATTCATCATAACTTCCAATAGGGTAGTATTGTTCTTTAATAACATCCTTGAAGGAATGCTAAGTGGGTGAAACTACAAATAATGTGGACCATTATATTTCCTTTTTCTCAAATAAATTATCCCACCAATCTTTGACATGGTTGGCAGCCTTGAGGAGCACAAATGTAATCTTTTCTCTATCGGAAACATTGTGGACATAAAAATACCCTTCTAGAAAGTTTAACCATTTATCTATGACATCTGCATCTATTTGACTATCAAATATAGGAATATCAAAATTGATATGTACCTTGAAGGGGGCAATGTCTCCTCTTGAGATAGATGTGTTCTTTGTCAGCAGTCGTTAAAGGATTTGCGCAAAGTTGTCCATCATCTCGTTTCTCTATCGCTTGAGGCTTACTCAAGCAACATTTTGAAAGGATCTCTTGTCCTCTCATATTTATTTTGTCCCACCATGGAAGGCTTCTTGGGTGTGAGAGAGGAGTTTTCCTCAAGAGAAACAAGCTCGCGACCAAACTCTCTATACCTTGACCTCGTCGAGGACATGCACTAAAAACTAACAAGGAACGGACCGCTCTTATACCATTGATCTATATTTATGAGAAGAATGAAATGAAATCATAGATTTATAGTATTAACACAGAGACACGGTGAATAATAACAGAGATACAGTAAAACTTGACATCTATTAAATAAGAAATATGTTGAAACTGTAAAATGCAGACTTAAACAAGCTTGCTACAATGGTGGCAACTAATCTCTGAGAAGATATGTGATGGCTATGGTCATTCGCAAGGAGATGAGTATAATTAGGATCTAAAGGAATTTTTACAATAAACATCAATTCCAAAACCATATACATCCAAAAAACCTAACCCTAGGAGGTGAAACGCCAAAAGTCATATGGGCCCCAATGGGGTAAGTTAGTACATTAACTTCCCAGGATCGTAACCTTTTCATACGATCTTCGTTTTGGGCGCACGATAGCTCATTGGAAAGGTATTGATGAGCATATTCATTTAGAGGGATCAATCATTTATTTGGCTATGATTGAGGTTCTTGATTGCCAAAAAACATCGTTTAGGCCCTCAAAATGGTCCCAAAAGTTTAGGACCCAAAAAACTGCAAAAAATAGCAAATTGTCAAAAACCTATTTTGAGCTAGTTAAAATAGGTGGGTGGCCACCGATATCCTCCTTGATCATGATCAATTATTTGATTTTCAAAAATATGGAAAATTGTGTTTTCATGCAATCAATGGTAGGAGTCAACTTTGTATGAATTCAATGAGGTGATCCCCATCACCAATTCACTTGAATATGCACCTTGTTAATGGTTAATGATTATTAACTTCATTATCTGAAAGTCTCAAACTATCCATTATCACATTTTTTATTTTCAAAATTCTAACACACCATTTCATACAATGACGTTGGGGAAGAGATATATCAATGCTAAAAAACATAAATTCCAATT
>SNQJ01S0002746.1:290600-311618 GCA_010110895.2 Picea sitchensis | reverse complement strand
TAGATGACATATGAGGGTTCTCCAACTTCGTAAGGCCATAACTCTCAAACCGTGAGGATTTATGTGACATTCCACATACCACCAGAAATGGAATGACATGTAATATCCATATAGAATAGTATTACCTTCAAATATAGCAAAAATCATACTGTTATCCATCAAACAAACGTGGGTCCATTACCCAAACTTGGGTTCTCCAACTTCACATGGTCATAACTCTCTAACCGTGAGCAGTTATGTGACATTCTACATATCACCAGAAATGGAATGACAAGCACTATCCATCTAGGATAGTTTCCCTGACAAATCCACTATCCTTCATCTCATTTTTCCACAATTAAGCATGGGTTCTCTTTCTCCGCAAAGCGTCTTCCCATGAGGGCTTTCACCATAAGGGGCCACTTTGGAGTTCATCCATATTTACTTCTTATCAACCATGAAAAACAAATAATGAGTCATATTTACATCAAAAAATCTTGGGTCCATTACCCAAACCTTTGTGCTATGGGGTTTTCTTCAAGGGTTGACATCAATGACAACCAACCTTAATCAACAGATGTATATGCTATGAACGTTGTGGTGTCTACGCTCTTCCGGGTGATGCATTTCCCTCATAATGGAAGCATTGTCACTATCAACCAACTAGAATATGATAATCACCATCCTAATTCAGCGTTGTTTCAGGTTGCCCCTTTATATGTTCCTAGTGTTCCTGTAGACTATCCCTCGCCATGGGTTAATTATGTGGCATCTTATCCTCGATATTCAATTGCTTCTGAGCAGGAATCTGTGAAATCATGTTTTCCTTCTCGAGACTTGGTCTCATCAATTGATCCATTGGTTTATCCAATGGGGGCGTGGGAGCCCTTGCTTCCCCCTTAAGGTCCAAGTGATCTTGAGTCTCCTTCTGAGTCTGATCTCATTGTTTGTAGATCCTCAAGCCCTCATGCTTGTGATTCTTTGTGATAGACTTTGCCATACCTCGCGAGAGCCTCCACCGTCATATGGAATATGGTCAATTTACTTCACCCTTTGGGGTTGTCGACCCTCGTTTGCATCATTTCTCGGATTTTGAATTTCCTTCAGATGAGGCTATCCTTGAAGCCATGATTACAGTTTCTATATCGTGGGAGGGCTTACACCGTGGTTTGTGCTTTCTTCCCTTTTGGGAGATTTTCCAAGTCGACTATCTAAGAGACTCTTGGTCTGAGCGTAGCAGTGGGATCTACCTAAACGAGTTTCATACATGATTCGTAGTCCCCTAGAGTCTTGTTTAAGCCCTTTTCAGACTCTCTAAACATGAAAATATTGTCGAGCGATATTGTTGTCCTTCACGCTCGCCAAACTAAAATTTGAAGGCACGTCTGTCCGGTGGTAGTTTACCCCTTTTTTGGTCCAGATGGTCAATTGTATGAACAAAGGTACACTCTAGGAACTTTGGTTCGCTAGAAGAGTATTCCCAGGTATAAGTTTAACCCTTTTTTCTGGCCTGAGGAACTAAATTTACGAAAAAGGAACCCCCACGAAGTCCATAGTCAAGCTCTTTTTAGACTCCCTAAAATTGAAAAGATTATCGAGTGACCTTATTCCTTTACACTCATTAAAATGGTCTAGAAGAACATCCCCTACAGAGTCCATAGTTAAGCTCTTTTCAGACTCCTTAAAATTGAAAAGATCGTCGAGTGACCTTGTTCTTTTACACTCGTTAATTGGTTCAGAAAAACATCTATTGGCATGAGTTTACCCCTTTTTCGGCCTGTATATTAAGGAGGAAAAAGGTACACCTCGGGATATTCGTCTCACCGGGAGAGTTCTCCTAAGTAGATTTTATACATTTTCGGGCTAAGGAGGCTAAATCTAGAAAAAGGTTGTGAATCCATAGTTAATCTCTTTTCAGACTCCTTAAAATTGAAAAGATTGATGAATGATCTTGTTTGTATCACACTTGTTAAAATGGTTTTGAATAGATGTCTTTTCAGTGCTAGTTTATCCCTTTTTCGAACCGACTAGACTACCTTCGAAAAAGGTACCCCAATAGAGTCTTCTTTTATGCTTTTTCAGACTCTCTAAAAATGAAAACCCATTGATCTTACCTTCTCTGGGCTCGTGAAAAATACATTGAAGGGGGTTTCATCATGTCCTTCTAATCGCACTTGCATACCTGTGTCTTTGGCCTAATGTCGGCTCCATGTTTCTCTCAACTGAACCTTTGAAACATGCAAGCCTTGTAGCACTTTTCCTCTGCGACCTGACACCTTGACCCATAAAGGAATTTTCCTGAGTGTCCTTTCCCTGCACATGTCTCCTTGCTATGAGCATTAGTGTGTTCCTTTCACCTGGAACTAGTATGTTTTGCGACACTCATTCCTCCTTTGTAACCTAACATTCTTTTATTCTTTTTCAAGCTCTTCAAAATATTGAAAAAGACAAAAAAATCAAATATACCCCAAAAAGAGGATGGGAAAAGTATTTTATTTTTATGTCAGCACAATGAGTCACCCTTGGACAAATAACATCCTTTCGTTTGTCGTCAAACATTGGGATTTAATATGACCTTAGGAATTTGTTCTCACTACACAGAGTTGTGTCCTCCTCCATTTGGTTATTCTTCCAAACATATGGAGAGTTTGTGTTGCCTCATGCATCATAGACTTATGTCAATGTCATGTTGCCTGACTCTGATCATCTGTCGTGTTTTTTTCCAAGGGAAGTTTTACCCAACCTAAGTCAGCCTTTCTGCAGTTTGCCTCTTGCCCTCTTGCCCGACCATCCCCATAAGTCCAATCAAGTCTTTGTTCGAAATTAATGAAGTTCTCTACCTGATCACCGAGATCCTCTTGTTTGTTCCCCAAAGAGTCGTCGAAGACCTCTAGGTAGTGAATTTGTACACTCACATTACACTCCTATGCGAGTTTTGAAGATCTTGAAGTTGTTTCTCAAGCTCTGAAAGCCTCATCTCCAGCCATCAGGTGTCATTTGGCTTCTTGAAGATGGATACTATACATGTATATCTTTGATTTTGAGATGTAGATTTGTTGTGTATTACTCATGGATACACTTTATATAGTTATATGACATGGATCTGCAATGTATTTGATTAACAACCATGATTTATTTCATCCCGAGCATGGGTATGCCCGCCTAGGTGAGACAATTATTATTTTTGCAGATGGCACTTCCCAGACTCTAGTCCCAGGCTCACTCGCTTCGTATGTTGGTGAATATTTGTAATGTATTCCGGCCATCAGAGGCTCTTATGACCTCACACATTAGGGGGAATCTGTTATAACCCTAAATTTCACCATACGTGCATACCTGACATTTGGCCCTCTTACTTTTTATTTTTGTCGAGCCATCACTGAGCAACTCTTCTTAAAAACCATATTTTTGAATATGTACGCGCCCTATACCACTACTTCCCATGTACACATGCTTTTTTCACCACTACAGCTCACGTATGTATGGTAGCTACACCATTACATACCGCATATACCCACAACTATTGCAAAAATTAAAAAGTTGCAAGGAATTCGTTGAGATTGTGGGGGGGAGTTTTCCAACTGTCCCACCGCCTATAGCCCATCACCCAACTGAATAACCATCATTTTGTCATATAAAATGAGGTGTTGGGGTCTCATTCCCAGGAGAATCATAAGAATAATGAAACTCTACCCGTTTCACATCCCCTCCTTGCCCCAAGAATTTGCATCCACCTTGTGAGTTTTGAGCCAGAATTGTCCATTCTTGCCATTTTCCTCCATTATAAGCCTATGTCATTTCCCTAGAGAGAAGTGTGAGAGGAGAAAGATATGTGGAAGCGCATTTGGAGCTTGGTGAAGAGGAACTCAAACCAGTTTCAAGGAGAATTCGCCAATCTCATTGTAAGTAAACTTTGTGATATTAATAAAAGGAATACTTTTTTTGTCCCGCAATATGATGTGTTCAATCTTTATGTTTGATTTATGTTTTATACTGACATCTAACCCACTAATTCATATATGAGATACATGTTCGTAGATTCTTGTTTTTCTTTTGTGAATGCAGGTCAGCCTTGGGAGGAGACTTGTAGTCGAGGAGTAATCGAACGCGAAAGGATCGACACCAGACGCAGATTTTAAGGTAGAGTTGCCAGATCTTTTTAATTTGTATTTCTTGTATGAATGTGGGGTATATTCAGGGTAGTCTAAAGAGTAGTATACTTTTAGACGGTTAGATCTGCCTACATGTTGAGCCCTAGTGTAGTCCATAGGGGGGTTTTCTCGCTATAGCAGAGGAGTTCCCAGGCCCAAATTGTCGTGTCTTTTGTTTGAGCTTCTGCTTGATTTTGACAACATATTGGTAGGTCGCACCCAAGGATGAGATGTCTAGAAACTCCATTTCAGCCTAGATGTATCTATGCAAACTTTCATGATACTTGAGCACTAGATTTCACTCAGAATATTTGATACCCATCTTGGTGTGTAAGGTATGGGAGATATTTGTGAACTCGGGCACTGCTTGGTCTCTTTCCTGTCATAGTGTGGTCCATTTTGTAAACAAGTCATCATAACTTCCAACATGGTAGTATTGTTCCTTAATAACATCCCTGAAGGACTCCCAGGTGGCCCCGACTGTAAATAATGAGAGTTGCTTTGTTCCATTCTACTCACAAAAAGTCTCCCACCAATCTTTGACATGGACAACGACTTTGAGGAGCACAAAAGTAATATTTTCTCTATTCGAGAAGTTATGGAAAAAGAAATACCCTTCTAGAAGATTCAACCATTTTTCTACAACATCTGTGTCTATATGACCTTCGAATATAGGAATATTGAAGTTGATTTGTACCTTGAAGGGGGTGATGCCTTTGTTTGAGGAAGATGTGTCGCCTATTGGTAGTCGTCGAAGGATTTGCACAAAACTATCCATCATCTCGTTCCTCTATTGCATGAGGGATTCCTCGAGCAAGATTTTGAAGGGATCTCATGTCCCATAATATTTCTTTTCTCCCGCCATGAGAGGTTTCTTGGGCATGCGAGATATGTTTTCCTTAAGAGAAACAAGCTTGAGGCCCAACTATTTGTACCTTGACCTCGTTGGGGACATGCATTAAGAACGACAAGGAGAAGACCTCTTTGATACCACTGATCCAGATTTTATGAGCAGAACGAAATGAATACATATTATTATCAAAATATTCTTAACATACAATAACAGATATATAGTAAAACTGATTTCTATTCAATAAGGAAATAAGCTGAAACTGTAAAATGCAGTGGAAAACAAGCTTATTAGAATGGTGGCGGCTTATCTCTGAGAAGAGATGTGATGGTTGAGATCATTCGGTAGAAGATCATTACAATGAGGCTCTCAAGGCCTTTTTACAATAAACATGAATGTCAAAAACCCTAGATATCAAAAAACCTAACCCTAGGAGATGAAGTGCCAAAAGTCATGTGGGCCCCGTTTGGGTAAGTTAGTACATCAACTTCCTGGGGTCGTAAATTTTGCATACGATATCCTTTTTAGGCACATGATAGCCCATTGGAAAGGTCTATCTGAGGAATACACATTTTTACTGTGGTGATCCCTAAAAACGTTGTTTAGGGCCTCAAAACAGCCTCAGAAGTCAAGGACCCGAAAACTAGGAAAACACTTCTGAACTGGAAAACTGCCAAAATGAGCCAGTTGAAATAGGTGGGAGGCCACCGACATCCATCTAGATTAGATCCTCACCAACCTTGTTTCCAAGGTTTATTTTGGACATGATGTGGTTCCCAATCTTGCCAAGGCATAGGATTGTTCCAATTCTGTTGGGGATATTATTGAGAGGAGTCTTGAGATATACCTGGATTCCTTGAATGCCAAGGTCTCTTGTGTGAAACAAAACGTAACTTATTTGTATCTCCTTGAGTTTATTGGTAGGCCACTTTGATTCCTGGTAAAGAAGTGCATTTTTTTGTAGCATGATTATCTGCACATATACCACAAAGATCAATGTTATCCAAAGGACATTCTTTTAAAGGGTGCCTATTTTGACACTTTGGACAAAAAATAGTTATTGTTGCATCGTCTAACTCTTTATTTTGCTTAATATTCAATGTATCTAATTGAGAACCAAGTGTACTGAGAATGTATGTTCAGTAAATTTCCAATTTCTGCTCTACTTACCCTATAGGTGGCTGATTTTTTGACCCTAGAGATAGAATCCCTAGGTCCCTTACCATATTTGGACTTCCCTCGAGAGATATTCTTGCATAAGTCACAAATTTTTGGATAGATTAGGTGAGAAATATCTCTACCCGTTAAATTTAATACATCAATCCATTCATCTCTAATTATTCTATGTAAAATGAGTTTTAAAGTACCCAATTCTAGATGATTTTGTTTTTCTCTTTTGTCAGTATAACAAAATCTTTCTAGATAATCCTCAAGGATCTCTTCTTCTTTTTGTGTCATTTTAAACATTTATTCTATCATTCATTGATTTTTACAATAGTCATTATATTTTTCAAGGAATGTTTTCCTCATTTCATCCCATGTTTTTATTTCATTTATTCCTAAACCCTATAAACCAACATAATGTAGCATCCTTGAGTGTAGCTAGAAATGTTTTCCTATGGAGAATTTTCCTGTTGAGGAAAATGCTCAATATCCTTGTGAAGGATGTTGTGAGAACTCCTAGAGTAACTGAGAGTTCATGGAGTCTCCATCTATGAGACTCTTGGCCAACCGAGTGCATTAAATCCTTGGAGGGAAGTGGGAAAACCTAAGGGACTGTGTGCAGTGAAGGGGGATCCCATTCCTTGGGTTGTGTAGGTTGTGGGAAAAGAGTTGGTGGATTGGAACTCCTGTTGGAGTAGAAATTGGGTTTTGGGCTACTAAATGTGGAGAGTGGACAAACAAGAGGGATATATCTCCTTGTGGACTCATAGCCTCAGCTCAGGAGTGGCTTGCTGATGAGAGAAAATGAACGAAAAGCCTATGGATGGGAGGAATGTTATGCAACCAATTGTTTATTATATAAAATAGATAATTTCTTTGTTATTTTTATTTGATTATTATGCTATGTAAATGTTGAATGTTTTTATGTTTGTTTGGTTTGCATGCATTCATGGTTTTTATTATGATGTTAGTTGCATGAGTTATTTGGCATGTTGTGTGCATGCAGATTTTAACTGGTATCAAAATATGCTAAGTTGTCATTGTAGTAATGTGGCTCAACTTGGAGGTTGGGTACGTTATATTGATGCATCTGCGTACAAGTAGGGGATGGAGTCCCTCTAAAACCCTACCAACTCCCACTTTCCCTTCCAAGCCCTCTCTCAACAATTGTTGATTTAGCCTACTCTTTGATGCCACATGAAAGATGTATAGGTTTCCTATCCATTATACCCATAGGTTTATGGATTATATTAGCTAAAATTTTATTTATGGATTATTTGTTGTCTTCATTTTTATTTAAAAATGGTGGTAACAAAGTATAGATATAATTCAAAAATTAATGTAGTTTTAGTAGTTTATTTGGTAGAAAAGTCGAAAGTTAGTTATAGTTATTTGGGGGTGTTTGTTGCCCAAAAGTGATGTATTTTGATAACAAATAATTATGTTGGTTTTTTTTTTTCTATTCGATGATACATTAATAGTTTCTTTGCTCATAATGTTAAAATTTTGATTATAATTATTTGGTATTGTGTTGAGCAAGATAATATTGACACAAGAGAAGATTGATTTTGAAGGGAATAGGGGGAGGGTAAGTTGTAGGAAGGTCCTTACTGTGGATGATTTTTTAGCTTTTGTTTTCTTATTCCATAATATTTTACCCACAAAGAGTTGGAGGGTCATAAGCTAGAGTGATATATGTCACTGACAAATCATGAGATATATAAATACATCACTTGCAATTTAGGTTCCTTCCTCATTTTCATGTAATGAGATTGTTACCTTCATTGGTGTGAATAAGATGAATTTGAACCCTAAGTTGTTGTATTAGGTTCTAGTTAGATTGACTAGAAAATGTTGGAGAAGCATACATGAGCACCTCATATCACTCATACATATTATCCATTCATATAACATGTAATGAGGTTGGTGTGTGGAAACTTTGTTAGCACTATCACTACATTTTATGTTAACTATATTAAAAGTGACAAAGGATAAGCCAAACCACAAAGAGCTCAGAAAAATAAGGATAATAAAATAACTATTCATGAGATTTCAAATTTCATTAAGTATTGGTATTATAAAAGATACGTTACATGTTCTATTTGTTACGAAAACGGGCTAAGTAGGTGATCTTATGGCGTCCACAGAGAGATGTGTAACTTGTGTGGAAATCCTTCAAGAAATTTTCATGAATTCCTCGAGTTGATAATTATCTATGTAATCACTTGTATACTCCTGTAGACCACCATTTTATCATAAATTCATTACACAATCTCATTTTCTAAGTAACACCCAAAATTTTGATGGAACATGTGTCATCATGCAAACATGCCTTGATGGAACTATTCATTAATGTTGATAAATGTCCCTCCACTGCAAACCCCAATCCCTAAAGTTTTTAAGTGCTATTACTCATAAATACTAGCAATCAAAATATTTTGTTTTTGTAGGAGAAATATGTTCATGCACAAAAAAAATCATATGAAGAATTATAAATAAATGAATATTAATTATCATCATATGCTAAGACATGCATTGCTCAATTATCCTAAAATTAAAAAAAAACCCAACTAAAACACTGTTCACTAGGTTCTAGTTGGTTGCTTTAATAGAAACTTATCCCTTGTCACATATCGTCAATATATGAAGTTAGATTGTCAGTCTCTTCATTATTAGTCCATGTCGAAGGCCTAGCGTTCACTTGAGTGTTGACCTTTGATTACTTTGCGTTTGACTTAAAGTATTTTCTATGCTCTTTAAAGTTGGAAATAGGAAATTTAAAATAATTATTTTTTTGGTATTTTAATTACTTTTATTAGAGATTCTATTGGCTAATAAGTTCGACGTCTTATTGCCAAGGTATTTTTGTGAACTTTTAAATATCCTAATTTTTTCCGAGGTATTTTTGTGAAAGTTTACATATCCTAATTTTTTGAAGCCGATTAGCCAATTATATCTTCATTGAAAGTTAGCATATCCTAAGTTTTTGAACGTTTAATTTTTTCAAGTTATATCTTCATTGTCGCCTAATTTTTGAACTTATTAAATCTTTATTGACACTCTTTTTGAGGTCAATAAATAAAATCTATCAGAGACTGCTTCCTCCACTGCATTAACAACACCTCCACCACCTAGACAACTCCTCATCCACCATCTTCACCATCGCCTAGACAACTGTGTCGCTACCGTCTTCACCATTGCACCGCCTTAGCAAGAGACCTTAGCAAGAGGACGCTAACAATTTTAATGATCTTGGTGTCCAAATCAGAATTTTGAATTAGTCAGCTGAAAGAACATCAAGCTAAGGAAATAACAAAGCAAGCAATAAGGGAATTAGTGAAATGAAGGAACAAAGACATATTGG
The DNA here is from genome assembly GCA_010110895.2 of Picea sitchensis. Lineage (NCBI taxonomy): Eukaryota > Viridiplantae > Streptophyta > Pinopsida > Pinales > Pinaceae > Picea > Picea sitchensis. Next base: position 302,110 of record SNQJ01S0002746.1, on the reverse strand, counting down.
AGCAGATGAAGAAAGGAACAAAGCCATATTGGAGCAGATGACAAGCTATAATTGTAAGTTATTCAATCAAATATTTGTCTCTATTTACTCTATATAAAAAAAAAAAATTTAGCTTACCAGTCCATTGAAAGTGCAGTCACTGCTTTAGCAACAATGTTATATAAAAAAATTGTTGCTTTAGCAACAATGTTATATAAAAAAAGACTAAATGTTTACTCTATATCAAGAAACTAACTTTAGCTTACTAGTCCAGTCAAAATGGAGTTGTTTCTTTAGCATCTATGAGCACATCCACAATGTCCATGTCTTCCTACCCAAGTGCATTTTCTCCCTCCAAATGCAACTTTTTAAACATTTAAGAAATTTCTCATGTGCTCCTACTTCTTCTCCCAACTTTCCAGTTTTTTATTGTTCAAATAGTAGGTGAATGACTCAACAGAAAAATAAAACCGATTTCTTTTTAAATAGGAGTGTTTGCTGCTACTTTCCTTGCCGCAGCAACCCCATTCTTTTTAAATATGAGTTGTGACAACTACATAAACCCCATTCTTTTGAAATATGAGTTGTGACAACTACATTCAATCACGTTCATTGCCCTTTAGTTTGTTACTATACATATTGTACATTGCAGACCAAATATTTTTTTTCTTGTGTAAGATAGATTATTTTTTCTTGAATCTAATCTTACCAACTATCCTACATACACAGTCATAGTCTAAAGTTAAACTCAAGCATAATGCTTGGATAAAACCCTCATGTACTAGAAAACCCCATAACAAAAAAAAGGCAAAGTGAAATGAAATAAAAAAACTCATTTAATTGTACAACTTCTCTCTCTCAAAAGCGCTCATGATGCAATTTACAGAGCACGTAGGGCACCAACACACACCTTCATCATGCTACTCTTCGGATTGGGATCGACCCAAACATACATTGTCTTAATGCGATGCAATTATTCCCCCTTCAGCCTTCAATTCCAGTTTCTCTCTCACCGAGAACAATGGAAGTACACAATATGATATCCCCTAATATGGTAGCTAATTGTAAAATCAACACCACCGAGAAGCTCCAAAACCCTTAGCAACTTACCTTTGGGAAATTTTCCTATTGATGGTTGATGAAACGGTAGTGTATACTGACTATCAAACTGAAAGTGACACCCAAAAGGATCTGGAGCGTACAGGGTATGCATGTGGTTGGTTGGCTAGTTGTAGATGGAGCAAGTAGGGCCTCTCTCTACAACGTAGTAGTTTTCCAACTGTCCCACCACCTATAGCCCATCACCCAATCGAATGACCATCCTTTTGTCATATAAAAGGAGGTGTTGGGGTCTCGTTCCCAGGAGAATCATAAGAACAATGAAACTCTTCCCGTTTCACATCCCCTCCTTGCCCCAAGAATTTGCAGCCACCTTGTGAGTTTTGAGACAGAATTGTCCATTCTTGCTTTTTTCCTCCATTATAAGCCTATGCCATTTACCTAGAGAGAAGTGTGAGAGGAGAAAGATACGTGGAAGCGCAGTTGGAGCTTGGTGAAGAGGAACTCGGACCAGTTTCAAGGAGAATTCGCCAATCTCATTATAAGTAAACTTTGTGATATTAATAAAAGGAATACTTTTTTTGTCCCGCAATATGATGTGTTCAATCTTTATGTTTGATTTATGTTTTATACTGACATCTAACCCACTAATTCATATATGAGATACATGTTCATAGTTTCTTGTTTTTCTTTTTATGAATGCAGGTCAACCTTGGGAGGAGACTTGTAGTCGAGGAGCAATCGAATGTGAAAGGATCGACACCAGACACAGATTTTAAGGTAGAGTTACCATATCTTTTTAATTTGTATTTCTTGTATGAATGTGGGGTATATTCGGGGTAGTCTAAAGAGTAGGATACTTTTAGACAGTTAGATCTGCCTACATGTTGAACCCTAGTGTAGTCCATAGGGGGGTTTTCTTGCTATAGTAGAGGAGTTCTCAGGCCCAAGTTGCAGTGTCTTTTGTTTGAGCTTCTGCTTGATTTTGACGGCATATTGGTAGGTCGCGCCCAAGGATGAGATGTCCAGAAACTCCATTTCAGCCTAGATGTATCTATGCAGACCGTCGTGATACTTGAGCACTATATTTCTCTCAGAATCTTTGATACCCATCTTGGTGCACAAGGTATGGAAGATATTTGTGAACTCGGGCACTACTTGGTCTCTTTCCTGATGTAGTGTGGTCCATTTTGTATACAGGTCGTCATAACTTCCAACAGGGTAGTATTGTTCCTTAATAACATCCCTGAAGGACTCCCAGGTGACTGCGACTGTAAATAATAAGACTTCCTTTGTTCCATTCTACTCACAGAAAGTTTCCCACCAATCTTTGACATGGGGAACGACTTTGAGGAGTGAAAAAGTAATATTTTCTCTATTTGAGAAGTTATGGACAAAGAAATACCCTTCTAGAAGATTCAACCATTTGTCTACAACATATGTGTCTATATGACCTTTGAATATAGGAATATCGAAGTTGATTTGTACCTTGAAGGGGGCGACACCTTTGTTTGAGGAAGATGCGTCGCCTATTGGTAGTCGTCGAAGGATTTGCACAAAACTATCCATCATCTTGTTCCTCTGTTGCATGAGGGATTCCTCGAGCAATATTTTGAAGGGATATCATGTCCTGTCATATTTATTTTCTCCCGCCATGAGAGGTTGCTTGGGCATGCGAGAGATTTCTTCCTTAAGAGAAACAAGCTTGAGACCCAACTCTTTGTACCTTGACCTCGTTGGGGAAAAACATTAAGAATGACAAGGAGCAGACCTCTTTGATACCACTGATCCAGATTTTATGAGCAGAATGAAATGAATACATATTATTATCAAAATATGCTTAACATAGAATAACAGATATACAGTAAAACTTATTTCTATTCAATAAGGAAATAAGATGAAACTGTAAAATGCAGCGAAAAACAAGCTTATTAGAATGGTGGAGGCTTATCTCTGAGAAGAGATGTGATGGTTGCGCTCATTCGGTAGAAGATCATTACAATGAGGTTCTCAAGGCATTTTTACAATAAATAGGAATGTCGAAAACTCTAGACATCCAAAAACCTAACCCTAGGAGATGAAGCGCCAAAAGTCATGTGGGCCCCGTTTGGGTAAGTTAGTACATCAACTTCTTGGGGTCGTAAATTTTGCATACGATCTCCTTTTTAGGCGCACGATATCCCATTGGAAAGGTCTATCCGAGGAATACACATGTCTACTGTGGCGAGCCCTAAGAACGTTGTTTAGGGCCTCAAAACGGCCTCGAAAGTCAGGGACCCGAAAACTAGGAAAAAACTTCTGAACTGGAAAACTGTCAAAATGAGCCAGTTGAAATAGGTGGGATGTCACTGACATCCGTCTAGATCAGATCCTCACCAACCTTGTTTCCAAGTTTTATTTTGGACATGATGTGGTGCCCAAGATTTCCAAGGCATAGGATTGTTCCAATTCTGTTGGGGATATTGTTGAGAGAAATATGGATTAAATTGCTGAGAGGAGTCTTGAGATATACCTGGATTCCTTGGATGCCAAGGTCTCTTGTGTGAAACAAAACATAACTTCTCTGTATCTCCTTGAGTTTATTGGTAGGCTACTTTGATTCCTGGTAAAGAAGTGCATTTTTTTGTAGCATGATTATCTGCACATATACCACAAAGATCAATGTTATCTAAAGGACATTCTTTTAAAGGGTGCCTATTTTGACACTTTGGACAAAAAATAGTTATTGTTGCATCGTCTAACTCTTTCTTTTGCTTAATATTCAATGTATCTAATTGAGAACCAAGTGTTCTGAGAATGTATGTTTTAAAAATGTTCAGTAAATTTCCAATTTCTGCTCTACTTACCCTGTCGGTGGCTAATTTTTTGACCCTAGAGATAGAATCCCTAGGTCCCTTACCATATTTGGACTTCCCTCGAGAGATATTCTTGCATAAGTCACAAATTTTTGGATAGATTAGGTGAGAAATATCTCCTCTACCCGTTAAATTTAATACATCAATCCATTCATCTCTAATTCTTCTAAGTAAAATGAGTTTTAAAGTACCCAATTCTAGATGATTTTGTTTTGCTCTTTTGTCAGTATAACAAAATCTTTCTAGATAATCCTCAANGATTGTTCCAATTCTGTTGGGGATATTGTTGAGAGAAATATGGATTAAATTGCTGAGAGGAGTCTTGAGATATACCTGGATTCCTTGGATGCCAAGGTCTCTTGTGTGAAACAAAACATAACTTCTCTGTATCTCCTTGAGTTTATTGGTAGGCTACTTTGATTCCTGGTAAAGAAGTGCATTTTTTTGTAGCATGATTATCTGCACATATACCACAAAGATCAATGTTATCTAAAGGACATTCTTTTAAAGGGTGCCTATTTTGACACTTTGGACAAAAAATAGTTATTGTTGCATCGTCTAACTCTTTCTTTTGCTTAATATTCAATGTATCTAATTGAGAACCAAGTGTTCTGAGAATGTATGTTTTAAAAATGTTCAGTAAATTTCCAATTTCTGCTCTACTTACCCTGTCGGTGGCTAATTTTTTGACCCTAGAGATAGAATCCCTAGGTCCCTTACCATATTTGGACTTCCCTCGAGAGATATTCTTGCATAAGTCACAAATTTTTGGATAGATTAGGTGAGAAATATCTCCTCTACCCGTTAAATTTAATACATCAATCCATTCATCTCTAATTCTTCTAAGTAAAATGAGTTTTAAAGTACCCAATTCTAGATGATTTTGTTTTGCTCTTTTGTCAGTATAACAAAATCTTTCTAGATAATCCTCAAAGCTCTCTTCTTCTTTTTGTGTCATTTTAAACATTTCTTCTATCATTCATTGATTTTTACAATAGTCATTATATTTTTCAAGGAATTTTTTCCTCATTTCATCCCATGTTTTTATTTCATTTATTCCTAAACCCTATAAACCAACATAATGTAGCATCCTTGAGTGTAGCTAGAAACATTTTCCTATGGAGAATTTTCCTGATGAGGAAAATGCTCAATATCCTTGTGAAGGATGTTGTGAGAACTCCTAGAGTAATTGAGAGTTCATGGAGTCCCCATTTATGAGACTCTTGGCCAACCGAGTGCATTAAATCCTTGGAGGGAAGTGGGAAAACCTAAGGGATTGTGTGCAGTGAAGGGGGATCCCATTCCTTGGGTTGTGTAGGTTGTGGGAAAAGAGTTGGTGGATTGGAACTCTTGTTGGAGTAGAAATTGGGTTTTGGGCTACTAAATGTGGAGAGTGGACAAACAAGAGGGATATATCTCCTTGTGGACTCATAGCCTCAGCTTGGGAGTGGCTTGCTGATGAGAGAAAATGAACGAAAAGCCTATGGATGGGAGGAATGTTATGCAACCAATTGTTTATTATATAAAATAGATAAGTTATTTGTTATTTTTATTTTGATTACTATGCTATGTAAATGTTGAATGTTTTTATGTTTGTTTGGTTCGCATGCATTCATGGTTTTTATTATGATGTTAGTTGCATGAGTTATTTGGCATGTTGTGTGCATGCAGATTTTAACTGGTATCAAAATATGCTAAGTTGTCTTTGTAGTAATGTGGCTCAACTTGGAGGTTGGGTACGTTACATTGATGCATCTGCGTACAAGTAGGGGATGGAGTCTCTCTAAAACCCTACCAACTCCCACTTTCCCTTCCAAGCCCTCTCTCAACAATTGTTGATTTAGCCTACTCTTTGATGCCACATGAAAGATGTATAGGTTTCCTATCCATTATACCCATAGGTTTATGGATTATATTAGCTAAAATTTTATTTATGGATTATTTGTTGTTTTCATTTTTATTTAAAAATGGTGGTAACAAAGTATAGATATAATTCAAAAATTAATGTAGTTTTAGTAGTTTATTTGGTAGAAAAGTTGAAAGTTGATTATAGTTATTTGGGGTGTTTGTTGCCCAAAGTGATGTATTTTGATAACAAATAATTATGTTGGTTTTTTTTTTCTATTCGATGATACATTAATAGTTTCTTTGCTCATAACATTGAAATTTTGATTATAATTATTTGGTATTGTGTTGAGCAAGATGATATTGACACAAGAGAAGGTTGATTTTGAAGGGAGTAGGGGGAGGGTAAGTTGTAGGAAGGTCCTTACTGTGGATGATTTTTTAGCTTTTGTTTTCTTATTCCATAACATTTTACCCATAAAGAGTTGGAGGGTCATAAGCTAGAGTGATATCTGTCACTGACAAATCATGAGAGATATACATACATCACTTGCAATTTAGGTTCCTTCCTCATTTGCATGTAATGAGATTGTTACCTTCATTGGTGTGAATAAGATGAATTTGAACCCTAAGTTGTTGTATTAGGTTCTAGTTAGATTGACCAGAAAATGTTAGAGAAGCATACATGAGCGCCTCATGTCACTCATACATATTATCCATGCAGATAACATGTAATGAAGTTGGTATGTGGAAACTTTGTTAGCACTATCACTACATTATATGTTAACTATATTCAAAGTGACAAAGGGGAAGCCAAACCACAAAGAGCTAAAAAAAAATAGTATAATAAAATAACTATTCATGACATTTCAAATTTAATTAAGTATTGGTATTATAAAAGATACCTTCCATGTTCTATTTGTTACTAAAACGGACTAGGTAGGTGATCTTATGGCCTCCACAGAGAGATGTGTAACTAGTGTGGAAATCCTTCAATTTTTTTTTGTGAATTCTTCGAGTTGATAACTATCTATCTAATCACGTGTATACTCATGTAGACCACCATTTTATCATAAATCCATTCCACTTCTAGGTAACACCCAAAAATTTGATGGAACATGTATCATCATGCAAACATGCCTCGATGAAACTATTCATTAATGTTGATAAATGTCCCTCCACTGCAAACCCCAATCCCTAAATTTTTTAAGTGTTATTACTCATAAATACTAGCAATCAAAATATGTTGTTTTTTAAGAAAAAATATGTTCATGCACAAAAATATCATATGAAAAATTATAAATAAATAAATATTAATTATCATCATAGGCTAAGACATGCATTGCTCAATTATCCTAAAATTAAAAAAAAACCCAACTAAAACACTATTCACTAGGTTCTAGCTGGTTGCTTTAATAGAAACTTAACCCTTGTCACGTATCGTCAATATATGAAGTTATAATGAATAATTACATTCCACCATAATACATTATTTCATTTACTTGCCCAAGAAGTTGAAACATCTTTTCAATCCATATAGTTAATGCAACCTCACTTTTGATGTAAAAAGAAATTCGATCTATGCAAGATGTAAAAGGAAATTCTATCTTGCTGGATTTGTTAGATCTCATGGAATATAAGCATGAGATAACCCATTCTCTAAGGTTGTGTTATTAGTCAATAAGTTAAGATTTCGCATTTGTCCATTCAGCCAAATTATAATATTCCATATAATCAAATTATAATATTGTGTGTAAATGTGTATAATGAAAAATGGGTTAAAAAAGAAAAGCAAAGAATCAATTTTAATGTTCAATCAAATTATAATATTCCATACAATCCAATTATAAGATTGTGTGTAAATGTGTATAATGAAAAATGGGTTAAAAAGAGAAAAGCGAATAATCAATTTTAATTTTAATGTTCTATTCCTGGCCCAGCTGTATTGACTATTGAATTTTAATGTGGGAGGCAAAGAATCAATGGAATAAATTATAATATAGTATTTGCGGTGGCTACTCTCTCTCAATCCGATGATCAAGGAAGCCACGCTATAATGTCTATCTTCCCTGAAATTGCGGGCGACGAAACATTATTAGGCCCAAGTCCACAGAGCGCGGCCTCTTCTTTTTCCCTGCAGCAGCACCGCCATCCGATCTCGTTGCTCGCCTTCGACATAATCGTGGCCTCGCTGTGCATAGTCCTTGCGGGTCTCATGCTCTGCGTCTTTTGGCAGCACTATAGACGCAGAGAGACGCCTAAAGGCCGGAGCATCGTGGAAGAGAATTCCTTCCATACTTCTACTGATGTGTAACTTCACCATAATAAATTTATATACTTTTAATATGTATTTATTTCCCTATTTATTTTTAGTGGGAAGATTTGTTGGTGAAATCTCAATTTTACTTTGTTTAAATGGTGATTTTGAATGTATACATAGATGCAACGTGTTTAAATTTTTTTGAATTTTTATAACATTCAAAATATGTAATATATAATTTCAAAGATCTTTCTAAATTTCTTACCAGATTTTAAGTAAAACTGATCAAAAAAAAGTGAAAATATTAAAAGTTTAGAGTATACCTAGAATTATGTTTTATTTTTAGAAAAAAATACAGAATTATATTTTACATTCTGAAAGAACAATTAAGAAGATTTTATAGAATATAATAATTTAAATGAAATAAAAGTAGTTGTTTTGTATTGTTTCTTTTATTATTATTATTAAAATAATGGAATGTTAAGGGTGGTACATTAATCATATTATGGATTATTTTATGTATTTACTTGTTGGAGGTTATAGGTTCAAATTCAAAGAGTAAGGTATTTACACCTTTATAAATTAAGTAGTCTAATAGTTGCATACAGAAAAATTATGTCACAAAAACAATTACAAGACACATAAATATTAGACATATATAGTGTTTTTTGGAAAGAATATAAAAAAATATTACTAAATATTGTCAATGAGAAAAAAAATATCTTAAACAAAACGAAAAAGAAACTAAACATCAAACATATTCACACAACAATTAATTAACTATTATATTAATAAGAAACATCACTCCATTATATAAATATTATCAACAATAACATAATATATAAATTAATAATATAAAATTAATGTTCAACATTTATATCTTACATGATAAATTTTTGTTAAACAACTAATAAGTAATACATATATGAACCAAACCAAATTAACTCTCATTTCAATGCATTGAAAGTATAGAGAAAATACTTATTTTGGTGATGGTTAAACTCAAAACCTATTATACATGAATATTTAACGAAAGGATGAAAGTTGTAACGCATTAGTTCTAGGCCTCTTGGTAGACCCATTCCACTAGTAGTTCAAAAAGAAGATCATAGAAGTGCACGGGTTATTATAAAGAAGTAGTCCAATCAAGACTTATAATACTCAATGTTTTGTTTAGTAGGAATAACTACACACGTTCCCTCATATATTATCATTGGATCACCTTTTGCGTGTACTTACATAGGATCATTTGATCTCCTTTAGGTTGTAATATTACAATGTTATAGCATGTTTTTTTCCTTTAGTTTTTATTACAAATTAATAGTCCAATCAATATTTAGAAATGTCATTTTCAAACTTATGATGAAGTAATGTATATATGTTTTTGAGGAAAACATAAAGAACAATAAGGGTGCACACATAGTATATATAAATGTACCTCAAAAACCTTTAACTAAATGTTACGTACCAAATAACTTAATTAATATAAAAATACAAAGAACAAGTTATTTCACATTTTTTGAAAGATCTAAAGTGAATGTGTTAGTATCAGATTTGATCTGGTCATTGATACACATGGTGGTCTAGGTTATGATGTCAAATTTTAACAACATAGAAGTTGGAGGTGAACATACCAAGCTCTTGGATCGAAAAGAGCTAGCAAACGTTCAAGCGGCATAGAGAAATCAACAGAAAAACCAATCCCTAAGGGCCCAAGGTTAAGTTTCAAGTGCCTGGGCGTTTATCAGAAGCTTAAAAAGGGGTTAATCATGCTTCAAATGAACTTAAGCCCTTTTTCAAACATGGTTATATCATGCGACCAAGGCTTAAGAACCAACTGTTAGAACTTAGTGAAAGTGTGGGGCTCGATCATCCAACGGTTGTAAGCGAGCCTGATCAAAAATAGAAAGTAGATGTTGCATCATGAAAGTGCATGGGAGTTAATATGCATATGAGTGCGACAACATTTTTGGGAGCCATGTGTTGAAGAATGAGTGGTGTCACCTGATAAGAATACGAAGGGCTAAAACACTATCGTTGGGTCACGGCAGTGGTATTTCAGTTTTTCCAAGCTACCTATCCACCCACTCGGCACACACCTAACTGCCCACTCAGCACCACATGGAGCCGGCATAACATTCCATCTGGGACATTCAGGAGAATCAGGGATAGCTTGGCAAGCCAACAGTGCAGCCGTCAGAGTCATTCCAAGGTTGCCACGTGTATAAAGGGGGCCCATTGGAGATTCATGTCACCATATCAAACTCATCTACACGTAGACCAACCTCAGAGCCACCTCCATGCCGACATGGACCAATACGAAGCTACCACATGTCATGGGACCGTGGTGACGTCACTCAAAATTTTACGCCTACACCCAAACTTTCAAAAAAATCAGGCCATTGGGAAGAGAACGCGTGTTCATACAAAGACACGAGGAGGGATTCTTTCGAACAAGGGAAAGATATAATGACAACGTGCCAAATCATTTATGGATAAGTTGGATTTTCAACGTGACATTTAGCCTCATGCCTCCATATCCTCGCTAATCATCATGTTGTTACCTACAGCTGACAAAGGATAGTATTCATTGCCCATACACACGCATCCACGCAAGCCCTGGACCTCAACATATCAAGTTGGGTGTGACAAATCATTTTTCCCCATCAGTTGTCTCCATAAGCATGTTTTGATCTCTTATAAGAGGAAGCCGAAGAAACAAAGGAAAACCAATCTGTGAGTAATTGGTCTTCTAAAGGTGAGTTACTCAGATGCCAGGTGTAATTGATGATGACCCACCTACTCAATACTCTCTTCACTACGAAGAGAGTTATCATCCATCTTGGCTACAGACATCGGGAGAGTGTGTTTTGTATTTCGTGAAGGAGAGAGTGTCCTTCTCTGGTATCATTAGCACATATCTAAGAGTCGAAGGACATTGAGGAATCTACCCTAAGGTGCAGTTGTATCAATTGACTATCTCTTTGCAGAAGCTTGAAATAGAGGATTCAAAGAATTGTCCAATGGTACTTTGCATTGATGAGTGGTGGGTGTTGAGAGGAAATGGTTAGGCGTCCTTTCAGCCAACCAATGACCTCAATTGTACATAGGTCGTATTCTTCCAGTGCATCAAACAAAGATCCAATTGAGCCATCCAAAAGAATCCATACATAAGCTCAATTGGACAAAGAGAACACACCCCACAACAACATCAGTAGGTCAACTTTGGGGGTAAAACATTGTTTTACCAGGTAACAAAATTGGTTACAAATTAGTTAGAAAACCAGAGGAAGTATCAAGATTATGACAAGCAATATCTATTTTCAAGAAGCAATATTAGATTAAGTGAATGGTTTTCTCACAAATTAAGAGCCTATAAAGAAAGATAAGGAGCTCATTTATCAGGTCGACACTTTGGGGAATTTAGGAGGTTCTTACAACCAAAGTTGTTTGATCACCATCCTCGGGAATTAACAGATAATTGAGGCTGCATAATTCATGATATTCATCCC
>SNQJ01S0002746.1:217562-290566 GCA_010110895.2 Picea sitchensis | reverse complement strand
ATCATTGGATCACCTTTTGCGTGTACTTACATAGGATCATTTGATCTCCTTTAGGTTGTAATATTACAATGTTATAGCATGTTTTTTTCCTTTAGTTTTTATTACAAATTAATAGTCCAATCAATATTTAGAAATGTCATTTTTAAACTTATTATGAAGTAATGTATATATGTTTTTGAGCAAAACATAAAGAATAATAAGGGTGCACACATAGTATATACAAATGTACCTCAAAAACCTTTAACTAAATGTTATGGACCAAATAACTTAATTAATATAAAAATACAAAGAACAAGTTATTTCACATTTTTCGAAAGATCTAAAGTGAATGTGTTAGTACTAGATTTGATCTGGTCATTGATACACATGATGGTCTAGGTTATGATGTCAAATTTTAATAACATAGAAGTTGGACGTGAACATACCAAGCTCTTGGACCGAAAAGAGCTAGCAGACGTTCAAGTGGCATAGAGAAATCAATAGGAAAACCAATCCCTAAGGGCCCAAGGTTAGGTTTCAAGTGCCTGGGCGCTTATCAAGAGCTTAAAAAGGGGTTAATTGTGATTCAAATGAACTTAAGCCCTTTTTCAAACATGGTTATATCATGTGACCGAGGCTTAAGAACCAAGTGCTAGTGAAAGTGTGGGGCTCGATCATCCAATGGTTGTAAGCGAGCATGATCAACAATATAAAGTAGATGTTGCATCGTGAAAGTGCATGGGAGTTAATACGCATATGGGTGCGACAACGGTTTTGGGAGCCATGTGTTGAAGAATGAGTGGTGTCACCTGATAAGAATACGAAGGGCTAAACCACTATCGTTGGGTCGCGATGATGGTATTCCAGCTTTTTCAATCTACCTATCCACCCACTCGACACACACCTAACCGCCCACTCAGCACCACATGGAGTCGGCATAGCAGTCCATCTAGGACATTCAATAGAATCGGGGACAGCTTGGCAAGCCAACAAGGCAGCTGTCAGAGTCATTCCAAGGCTGCCACGTGTATAAAGGGGGCCCATTGGAGATTCATGTCACCATATTAAACTCATCTATACGTAGACCAACCTCAGAGACACCTCAATGCCGACATGAACCAGTATGAAGCTACCACGTGTCCATGGGACAGAGACAACATCACTCAAAATTTTGCGTCTCCACCCAAACTTTCAAAAAAATCAAGCCATTGAGAAGAGAATGCATGTTCATACAAAGACACGAGGAGAGATTATTTCAGACAACGGAAAGATATAATGACAATGTGCCAAATCATTTGATGGATAAGTTGGATTTTCAACGTGACATTTAACCTCATGCCTCCTTATCCTCACTAATCATCATGTTGTTACCTACAACTGACAAAGGATAGTATTCATTGCCCATACACACGCATCCACGCAAGCCCTGGACCTCAGCATATCAAGTCGGGTGTGAAAAATCATTTTTCCCCATCAATTGTCTCCATAAGCATCTTTTGAGCTCTTATAAGAGGAAGCCGAAGAAACAAAGGAAAACCAATATGTGAGTAATCAGTCTTCTAAAGGTGAGTTACTCAGATGTCAGTTGTAATTGATGATGACCCACCTGCTCAGTCTCTCCACTCTGAAGAGAGCTATCATCCATCTTGGCTACAGACATCGGGAGAGTGTGTTTTGTATTTCGTGAAGGAGAGAGTGTCCTTCTCTGGTATCATTAGCACATATCTGAGAGTCGAAGGACATTTGGGAATCTACCCTAAGGTGCAGTTGTATCAATTGACTAGCTCTTTGCAGAAGCTTGACACAGAGGATTCAAAGAGTTTTCCAATGGTACTTTGCATTGATGAGTGGTGGGTGTTGAGAGGAAATGGTTAGGCGTCCTTTCATCCAACCAACAACCTCAATTGTACATAGGTCATATTTTTCTACTGCATCAAACAAACATCCAATTGATCCATCCAAAAGAATCCAGACAAAATCTCAATTGGACAAAGAGAACACACCCCACAACAACATCAGCAGGTCAACTTTGGGGGTAAAAAGTTGTTTTTACCAGGTAAAAAAATTGGTTACAAATCTGTTAGAAAACCAGAGGCAGTATCAAGATTATGAAAAGTAGTATATGTTTTCAAGAAGCAATATTGGATTAAATGAATAGTTTTCTCACAAATAAAGAGCCTATAAAGAAAGATAAGGACCTCATTTATCAGGTCGACACTTTGGGGAATTTAAGAGTTTCTTACAACCAAATTTGTTTGATCACCATCCTCGGGAATTAACAGATAATTGAGGCTACATAATTCTTGGTATTCATCCCCTGCATTATATTTCAGTCTTTCTTTTCTCTTTTTGTGCATGTGCTCTTGTAAAAGCCACCCCTCTCATTTTTGGATTCTTGTATCAAATGTCCATTAATAAAAGCTCAAGTAGCAAGTTATATGACATGTTCAATGTTATTGTGTGTAGTATGCATACGATAGTGAAGTGATTTCCTCTTAACAAATGACCACTTCTTGTCATTTCTTCATATGTTTAATGATGTGTAGAGGGAACCTCCATGGATTTAAATATTTGAATATGTAATTGTTTGATGCATGTTTTAACGATCTGTTGTATGTGTTAGAACTGTTGAATTCTTAATTTTTCAACATGTTATTCTATTTTCATAAGATATAAGATTCATTCTCTATAGTGCCTTATATTCTTATCTTGTATTTTCTATAACCCGCCATTTCCCCCACTCTTAAAATCAATTTTTCTGAAACACTCGTGAACAAATTCCTTATGGAGTTGAAGGTTTTAAATATTTGGACTTAGAATGTTTGAGGACCAAGAGTTTTATAAGAGAGAGAGACAAACTTACCCAAATTTTGCATGATTTTATTTACCGCATGCATGGCTTTAAGGCTCACACTGAGTCTTATCCCTCGAGGTGCATTGACATCGTTCCATTGACATCCTATAACATCTTGAGGGATAACATCCAAAATGGAACCATTGTCGGGGAACGGAATTTGATGATATTTTTCCCAAGGGTATGACATTGCAAGCTCTAATTATTGATGGTGAAACAGGTTTCAGACATCTGGTTGTTAGTTTTTCACCTGGCGAATCCACAAAAGGTAGATATGGCATCTAACAAAAGATACACCAGAAGAAACCCAGATACTAAGAAGACTCTAGTATACTCAGTTCCAGAGAAGCTTGTGACTTGGAGAAACATAAAAGAATGCCAAATCTCTTCAGCGTCAGGTAACTCTAATCTAGAAACGTCTCCTTCTATTATTCATAGAGGTAGAGAATCTTTCGAGCTAGTTGATATACCCTTTAATTCATATCTTTCTTCGAAGTTTCCTCCTGAACCCTTAATAGATATACAGAATTCGCCCATAGAATTTTTTCAAGAAGCGAGTTCTTCCCTTAAACCCTTCTTGAAAATCCATGTAAACCCTTTGTCCTTCAAAGTCAATAACCACATCCTGCAAAACCTTATGGACAACTTAGGATGAGGAAGAACGGGGGGGAATCAATCTCTCCCACCACCTTTAAATCATTGGGTCATTACTAGATTTGGACTATCAAATCTATCTGTACATGTTCACGATCTCCCTCAAAACTATTTAAAGCTATTTCCCAAATACGATGGTGAACCAACTCATTATGTTGAAGAACACCTAGAAGCCCTCTAGGATTTCACTAACAATCTGCTCGTGGAGCATAATGATTTCTTCATGAGACTTTGTTCAAAACTTAGAGGGAGATGTTCAGAAGTGGTTTAGAGAGCTTCTTATATCCTCAATAGATAGCTCTTGTGTCTAAATTTATGAAACAATGGGGGGGGGAAGAGATATAATATATATATTACCTAAGTAAATTTGGCTCATTTAAGAAGAGATCCAATGAGCCTGTTGTTGACTTTAACAGAAGATTTAACAAGTTATACAACAAGATCCCTAGAGACATTAAGCCTTCACAATGAGCATATAAAGTCACATATGTTGGGGCTTTTGATGCGGACTTTGTCATAGTATTAAGAGAAAGAAGGGATCCAACTCTATTGATAGTGCAGGACGATGCGATAGACATTGAAGGAAATATGATTGCATCGTGTAAAATGAAACAAAATCCATATCAAGTAGAAATAAAGAAGTCTAAAGAGGACTTTGGTCTATCTGACCTAACCAAATATTCTCTTGAAGCTAGGATGGATGAAATGTCTAGACTAATTAGAAACCTGAAAAATAAAATGTCAAGGTTCGAAATAGAGAATGGCACCATAAACAAATATCCTCAAGAACGAGGAGCGAGGAACCCTAATCATTTCAGAAGACCTTTTAATCCTCAACTCATGAGGAGAGAAAAAATAAATGAAGAATAGCCCATCCAACCCCCTGTTAGAGCCAACAACGAAAATAACTTGGTGGAGGAAGTAATGGATGAGGAGTATGTTGAGAATCCAAAGGAAATACACCTGCTACAAGGGGAAAATAATGTCATGCACCTAACCCAATATGATTATGAAGAATCCTTAAACATCGGGAAACATATCCCTAAAAGTGAATCAAACAAAGAATTTTTGTCCTTTGCTTAATATAGGATGTTTGTGGATGCATTATAGGCTGAGATGCATAAGAAGTATGATCTCAGACCTAAATAGAAGGAAACCAACCAAGATAGTCATCCCCAGCCTAAGAATACTAACCCAAGTCTTTCTATGGATAAAGTCAAAGAACTAAATAATATTCCCAAGGCTAATGAGGCTAGGGAACCTTCAAATATGTAAAGGGAAGTTAAGGAACTTGAGGAATCAATTCTACCTTTTAACATTGAAAAAGAATTGTCCAAAATCAAGATTCTTGTCCCACTGGTGGATTGGCTAAAAATCCTTCATATCACAGGAAGAGTGAGAAATTCATACAAGGAAAAGGATCAACAAGCCCTCTCGATATTCTAAATCTACAAGATGAGTTCCCCACTATAGTTCTTGGCCCTCACATAGACGACAAAGAAGAATTTGTTGCAATTTTCTATGTGACATTGAATATCCATGATAGAATGCTCATGTGTTTGACTCTAGAGCATCACATAACCTTATGCCAAAAGTAGTCATGGAGAAGTTGGGACTGGAAATAACTGGGCCATATCATGACCTCTATTCTTTTGATGCCAAAAAAGTGAAATGTGATGGGATGATCAAAGACATGGTAGTTACTTTGGCTCAACTACCTGTCAAAAGCATTATGATGGATGTAGTAGTGTTTGATGTGCCCTGAAACTATGGCATCCTACTATCAAGAACATGGACACGAAAGCTGGGAGGTACAATGCAAATGGATATGAATTATGCCACTGTACCAGTTTTTGGAGGAAAAAATAGGAGGTTATACAGAGAAACAAAGTTTTCGTATGTGGTCAGTGACCAAAACCATCTTCTAAACCACCCTATATATGTTGTTGATGAAGACCTTGGTTGTTTCATCCTTGCATTCATTGAAGAATACAAGGAAGTTCTAAACCCTACAAATCATGTTGTAAGCTCTGTTGAAGAAGTAAATCGTATATGGAAATTTTATTTCAATGGGGCCTATTCAAAAGAAGGAGTGGGAGATGGTGTAGTACTCATTTATCCTAACAAAAAATAATTTCTCCTATCCTACAAACTAGAGATCGATGCCACCAACAATGTAGCTAAATACGGGGCCCTAATTCTAGGCTTGGAGGAACCAATAAAAATGCAAATTACTGAGCTAGTGGTGTAGCAAATCAAAGGTCATTATCACATGACACATCCTTGGATGAGGGCATACAGAAATCAAGTATGGGATTTGATTGATAATTTTTATGAATCTTTTAATATTACTGCTATTTCAAGAGAAATTAATCAGTAGGTTGATTCCTTAGCAGTGGAAGCTAGTACCTTTAAAACACCTGATGTTCCTCAAATGAAATATGAAATATAGATGAGGTATAGAACATCTATCTCTTATAATATCAAATACTGGAAAGTGTTTGAAGATGACCAGCAGATCAAAAAGTTCATGGAGGTGATAGATGAGTTTGCAAATACTCATATTGATTCAGATGATCAAGAAGATTATAAATAGATGGATGAGGAAGAAATTGAAATAACTCATGAATTTAGTGACTATATGGCTAAGCATAAGGTCCTTCAACTCAAGAATAACTTTATTCCGAAAAGGCTAGTACCATTGGAGAAGTTGTTTGATAGAAATGATGTACCTGTGAAGCCTACAATTCTTACCAAAGATGACAACACTGAAGAATGCAACATTGGGACAGAAAAGGATCCCAAATACATAAAGCTATCCAAGGAAATCCCTGGTGAACATAAGGAAAAATATCTACATATATTCAAGGAGTACATGAGTGTTTTTTCCTAGAAATATGAAGACTTAAAGACTTATGATACCAACATCATACAACATATAATACCACTCAAGCCTATTACTAGGACTTTTAGGAAGAAACTAAGGAAATTCAATCCTCTCTTGATGCCTACTATAGAGAAAGAGGTGAGAAAATTGCTAGATGATCAGATCATAATTCTCCTTAGATATTCGGAATGGGTGGAAAATTTAGTTCCAGTCAGGAAAAAGAGTGGAGAGATAAGGCTTTGTGTAGACTTCAGGAACCTAAGAAAATTATCTTTGAAGGATAATTACCCTTTTCCTAATATGCATCACATATTGAAAAAAGTAGTGGGAGAAAACAAAATTTCTATGATGGATGGTTTCTTGGGATACAACCAAGTGGCTATGCATCCTCAAGATAGGGAAAATACATCCTTCACAACACCATGGGGAAATTTCATGTATGATAAAATGCCTTTTGGTTTTATTAATGAAGGAGATACATTCCAAAGAACCATTAACATAGATTTGTGGGAGAGAAATATAGATTCATCATTATATACCTTGATGACATGATTGTTTTTTCAAAGGCAGATGAGGATCACATCAGACATCTAAGGTAGAATTTTTTAAAGTGTAGGAAATTCGACCTATCCTTAAATCCTAAGAATTCATATTTTTATATGAAAGATACTTGGCCATATAATATATAAATAAGGGGTGAAGATAGATCTAGAAAGGGTTGAGGCTATCAAGAAAATTTCCCTTCCTAGAAATAAGAAAGAAATAAAGTCGTTCCTAGGAAAAATCAATTTTGTAAGGAGGTTTTCCCCAAATTTTGTTGAAATGATAAAGCACATCAAAAACATGTTGAGAAAGGACCATGAAGTAAAATGGACTACTAAGGCTAAAGATTCTTTTCAGAAAATCAAAGAGGCATTAGGAGAGTCTCCAGTGTTAGTCAGCCCAAACTATGACAAAGAGTTCATTGTCTTCTCTTTTGCTTCATAGCATGCCATAGATGTTGTAATTTTACAAAAAAATTAAGAAAACCAGGAGCATTCTATAGCCTTATTTAGTAGGGATTTAAGAGATGTTGAGTTGCGATATAATAACCTAGAGAAACAAGTGTACTCCTTAGTCAAGGCATTGAAATCTTTTAGAGATTATATACTGCACTCAAAAATATTTTCCTATGTACCTACTAGTGCAATAAAGGATATTCTTACAAAGCCTAATAGTGAAGGGAAAAAGGGGTAAATGGATTCCCATTGTCTTCTCTTTTGCTTCATAGCATACCATAGATGTTGTAATTTTACAAAAAAATAAAGAAAACCAGGAGCATCCTATAGCTTTATTTAGTAGGGATTTAAGAGATGTTGAGTTGCAATATAATAACCTAGAGAAACAAGTGTACTCCTTAGTCAAGGCATTGAAATCTTTTAGAGATTATATATTGCACTCAAAAATATTTTCCTATGTACCTACTAGTGCAATAAATGATATTCTTACACAGCCTAATAGTGAAGGGAAAAGGGGTAAATGGATTCCCAAACTTAAACAATATGATCTGGAGATCAAACCCACTAAGCTGATAAAGGGACAAGGACTTGCTAAACTACTGGCTGAAACATACTGCAGGGCCCTTGATATAAATTATTTATCAGTAAACATCATAGCAGTAAAACAAGAAGAAGATGAAACACAAGAACCATCTTTGAAGGTAAGCCCTAAATTTTCTCAATCTGAGTGGTACAAAGATGTAATTTTTCACCTACATAACTTAAGTTGCAAACCCTCATGGGACGAAGAAAAGGAAAGACCTATTAAAATCAAGGCTATACAGTATTTCATTTTAGGAGAGAATTTGTTTTGGAAGGATCTAAGAGGAATATTGTTGAATTTCCTTATTGAAGAAGAAACTAAGAACATCATAAGCGAGTCTCACAAGGGAGTGTGTGGGGGGCACCATGCCTGGAGAGACAATGCATACAAGATCCTCAGGGTTGGATATTACTGGCCTTCCCTATTTTTTGATGTAAATTGCATAGTTAGAGAATTTGTAGAGTTCCAAATGTTTGCAGGAAAGCAAAAGTTGCAGGCCCTCCTACTCAGGCGTGTTAAAGGAGAGGCACATTTTCAACAATGGGGTTTCGATTTCATTGGTGAAATAAACCTGAATTCAAGTGGGAAACATAAGTGAACCCTGACAACCACAAAATACTTCATCAAATGGGTAGAATCCATCCCCACAAGGGAAAAAACTCACACAATTATCATCAAATTCCTTAAGGAGAATATTTTGGAAAAATTTGGGTGCCAAAGAAAGATCATAATTGATAATTCCCAAGCATTTAAATCTTCTAGGTTATTGAAATTTTTCCAAAATTACAACATAGGTCTTGAACACTCTACTGCTTATTATCCCTAAGGAAATGGCTTGGCATATTCCTTAAATCAAAACCTCATCAAGATAATCAAGAAGATGTTGTCCCAAAATAAGAAAGCATGGGATTCTCACATGAAGTATGCAGTTTGTGTAGAAAAAGTAAGCATAAAGAAGTCTATTATAACTTCTCCTTTATAGTTNAGCTAGTGGTGTAGAAAATCAAAGTTCATTATCACATGACACATCCTAGGATGAGGGCATACAAAAATCAAGTATGGGATTTGATTGATAGTTTTTATGAATCTTTTAATGTTACTGTTATTTTGAGAGAAATTAATCAGTAGGTTGATTCCTTAACAGTGGAAGCTAGTACCTTTAAAACACCTGATGTTCCTCAAATGAAATATGAAATATAGTTGAGGTATAGAACATTTATCTCTGATAATATCAAATACTAGAAAGTGTTTGAATATGACTAGCAGATCAAAAAGTTCATGGAGGTGATAGATGAGTTTGCAAATATTCATATTGATTCAGATGATCAAGAAGATTCTAAATAGATTGATGAGGAAGAAATTGAAATCACTCATGAATTTAGTGACTATATGGCTAAGCATAAGGTCCATCAACTCAAGAATAACTTTATTCCCAAAAGGCTAGTACCATTGGAGAAGTTGTTTGATAGAAATGATGTACCTGTGAAGCCTACAATTCTTACCAAAGATGACAACACTGAAGAATGCAACATTGGGACAGAAAAGGATCCTAAATACATAAAGCTATCCAAGGAAATCCTTGGTGAACATAAGGAAAAATATCTACATATATTCAACGAGTACATGGATGTTTTTTCCTAGAAATATGAAGACTTAAAGACTTATGATACCAACATCATACAACATATAATACCACTCAAGCCTATTACTAATACTTTTAGGAAGAAACTAAGGAAATTCAATCCTCTCTTGAGGCCTACTATAGAGAAAGAGGTGAGAAAATTTCTAGATGCTCAGATCATAATTCTCCTTAGATATTCAGAATGGGTGGAAAATTTAGTTCCAGTCAGGAAAAAGAGTGGAGAGATAAGGCTCTGTGTAGACTTCAGGAACCTAAGAAAATTATCTTTGAAGGATAATCACCCTTTTCCTAATATGCATCACATATTTCAAAAAGTAGTGGGAGAAAACAAAATTTCTATGATGGATGGTTTCTTGGGATACAACCAAGTGGCTATGCATCCTCAAGATAGGGCAAAGACATCCTTCACAACACCATGGGGAAATTTCATGTATGATAAAATGCCTTTTGGTTTTATTAATGAAGGAGATACATTCCAAATATCCATTGACATAGCTATTGTGGGAGAAAAATATAGATTCATCATTATATACCTTGATGACATGATTGTTTTCTCAAAGGCAGATGAGGATCATATCAGACATCTAAGGTAGAATTTTGTAAAGTGTAGGAAATTCAACCTATCCTTAAATCCTAAGAATTGATATTTTTATTTGAAAGAATGAAATATCCTTGGTCATATAATATATAAATAAGGGGTGAAGATAGATCCAGAAAGGGTTGAGGCTATCAAGAAAATTTCCCTTCCTAGAAATAAGAAAGAAATAAAGTCGTTCCTAGGAAAAAAAAAAATTGTAAGGAGGTTTGCCCCGAATTTTGTTGAAATGGTAAAGCACATCAAAAACATGTTGAGAAAGGACCATTAAGTAAAATGGACTACTAAGGCTAAATATTATTTTCATAAAATCAAAGAGGCATTGGGAGAGTCTCCAATGTTAGTCATCCCAAACTATGACAAAGAGTTCGTTGTCTTCTCTTTTGCTTCATAACATACCATAGATGTTGTAATTTTACAAAAAAATGAAGAAAACCATGAGCATCCTATAGCCTTCTTTAGTAGGGATTTAAGATATGTTGATTTGATATATAGTAACCTAGAGAAGCAAGTGTATTCCTTAGTCAAGGCATTGAAAGATTTCAGAGATTATATATTGCACTCAAAATATTTTTCTATGTACCTACTAGTGCAATAAAGGATATTCTTACACAACCTAATAGTGAAGGGAAAAGGGGTAAATGGATTCCCAAACTTAAAGAATATGATCTGGAGATCAAACCCACTAAGCTGATAAAGGGACAAGGACTTTCTAAACTACTGGCTGAAACACACTGCAGGGCCCTTGATATAAATTATTTATCAGTAAACATCATATTAGTAAAATAAGAAGAAGATGAAACATAAGAACCATCTTTGAAGGTAAGCCCTAAATTTTCTCAATCTGAGTGGTACAAGGATGTAATTTTTTACATACATAACTTAAGCTTCCAACTCTCATGGGACAAAGAAAAGGAAAGACCTATTAAAATCAAGGTTGTAAAGTGTTGCATTTTAGGAGAGAATTTGTTTTGGAAGAATCTAAGAGGTATATTGTTGAATTTCCTTATTCAAGAAGAAACTATGGACATCATAAATGAGTCACACAAGGGAGTGTGTGGGGGGCACCATGCCTGGAGAGACAATGCATACAAGATCCTCAGGTTTGGATATTATTGGCCTTCACTATTTTTTGATGTACATTGCATGGTTAGAGAATTTGTAGATTTCCAAATGTTTGTAGGAAAGCAAAAGTTGCAGACCCTCCCACTCAGGCGTGTTAAAGAAGAGGCACATTTTCAATAATGGGGTTTGGATTTCATTGGTGAAATCAACCTAAATTCAAGTGGGAAACATAAGTGGACCCTAAAAACCACAAAATACTTCATCAAATGGGTAGAATCCATCCCCACAAGGGGAACAACTGATACAATCAACATCAAATTCCTTGAGGAGAACATTTTGGAAAAAATTGGGTGCCAAAGAAAGATCATAACTGATAATGCCCAAGCATTTAAATCTGCCAGGTTATTGCAATTTTTCCAAAATTACAACACAGAGCTTGGACACTCTACTGCTTATTATCTCCAAGGAAATGGCTTGGCATATTCCTTAAATAAAAACCTCATCAAGATAATCAAGAAGATGTTTTCCCAAAATAAGAAAGCATGGGATTCTCACATGAAGTATGCAGTTTGTGTAGAAAAAGTAAGCATAAAGAAGTCTATTATAACTTCTCCTTTATAGTTGGTGTATGGGTTAGAAGCCATTTTTCCTATCCAACTTAGTCTCCCTGTGATGAGGCTTTTACAAGAGGAGAAGGTAGAACCTGATGACATGCAGAGAAGAATCATCCAGTTGGTTGAATTTCAATGGGTAAGAGATCTAGTTTAGATAAATTCCCAGGTCCACCAAGAAAGAATGAAATAATTTTGTTACTAGA
Organism: Picea sitchensis; assembly: GCA_010110895.2. Taxonomy (NCBI): domain Eukaryota; kingdom Viridiplantae; phylum Streptophyta; class Pinopsida; order Pinales; family Pinaceae; genus Picea; species Picea sitchensis. Next base: position 278,492 of record SNQJ01S0002746.1, on the reverse strand, counting down.
GGACCAAGGAAAGAAATTTCAAGGTAGGAGACCTGGTACTAAAGTGGTATGCTAGAAGAGAAGCAAAGGGAAAACATGGGAAGTTCGACAATCTTTGGCTCAGGCCATTCCAAGTCATTGCAAGTCAAGATAACAACACGTATGAACTAACTCAGTTGGATGGAGAGTTATTTTGGGCTCTTGTCAATGGGAGGTTCCTCAAAAATTTATTGTAGTACTGAAAGCTGCATATTTTCTCACCCTATACATAAATGACTTTTTTTCCATTCATGTTCATGTGTTTTTTAATTTTACTTCATTTTTGTTTTTTAATTTTACTTCATTCACCATTAATTACACAAGAAAATAGATGGGTCTCTAACATTGTAAGTTGTTGAGAAATTTTGTTTCACCTATCATATTAGTTTTTAGGTGCGCAGGGGGCCTCTTATTTTAATGCAGACCTCATAACCCAATAGAAGAAGGCACTTGGTTTATATTTCTCAGAACACCACAAGGGTATGTTATCCCCGATGGAGCCAATGTTGGTACCATATTTGATCCAGTCACTGATATGCATGTTGATCCAGGTTATGAGGCCAAACTTTAACAATATAGAAGCTGGAGGTGAACTAATAGAGCTCCTGGACTGAAAAGAGCTAGCAGATGTTCAAGTTCCCTAGAGAAATCAACAAAAAATAAATTCCTAAGGGCCTAAGGTTAAGTTTCAAGCACCTGGGCGCTTATTGGGAGCTTAAAAAGGGGCTAATCATGTTTCAAATGAACTTAAGCCATTTTTCAAACATGGTTATATCGCACGACCAAGGCTTAAGAACCAAGCACTAGCAAAGTAGAGGGCTCGATCATCCAATGGTTGTAAGTGATAATGATCAACGATAGAAAGTAGATGTCACATCTTGAAAGTGCACAGGAGTTAACAGATGTATGGGGTGAAAAAATAATTTTGGGAGCCACATGTTGAAGAATGAGTGGTATCATTTGACAAGAATATAGAGGGATAAACCATCATCGTTGGGTTGCAATAGCGGTATTCCGGTTTTTCCAAGCCACATATATGCCCACTCGGCACACACCTAACCTCCCACTCAGCACCACATGGAGTTGACATAGAAATCTACCTAAGACACTAAGGAGAATCAAGGACATCTTGGAAAGCCAATAGGGCACCCATCAGAGTCAATCTGAGGATTCCACATGTATAAACAGGGTCCACTGGGGATTGTGGTCACCATATCAAACTCAGATACACGTATACCAACCTCAAAGCCACCATAACTAACATGGACTAGTATGAAGTTGCCACGTGTCCATGGGACCATGATGACATCAGCACGAAGTCACTCAAAATTGTGTGCCTCCACCTAAACTTTCAAAAAAATCAATCCATTAGGAAGAGGACGTGTTTTCACACAAAGACACAAGGAAGGATTCTTTGGAATGAGTGAAAGATATAATGATGACGCGCCAAATCATTTGGTGTATAAGAGGGATTTTCAACATGACATTTGGCCTCACACCCCCATATCCTCTCTAATCATCACGGTGTTACCTGCAATTGACAGAGGATAATAATCATTGCCCATACATGCACATCCACACAAGCCTTGGATATCATCATATCAGGTCGGGTGTGATGAATCATTTCACCACATCATTTGTCTCCATAAGCATGTGTCGAGCTCTTAGAAGAGGAAGCCGAATAAACAAAGGAAAACCAATTTGTGAGTAATTTGTATTCTAAAGGTGATTTACTCAGATACAAGGTGTAATATATGATGACCCACCTGCTCAGTCTCTCCACTTTGAAAAGAGATATCAGCCATCTTGGCTACAGAAGTCGGGAGAGTTTTTTTTTCATTTCGAAAAGGAGAGAGTGTCCTTCTCTGGTATCATTGACACATATTTAAGAACCGGAGGACATTCAGGATTCTACCCTAAGGTGAAGTTGTATCAATTAACTAGCTCTTTGTAGAATCTTGAGATAGAGGATTCAAAGATTTGGCCAATGGTACTTTGTATTGATGAGTGGTGGGTGATGAGAGGAAATGGTTAGATGTCCTTTCAGCTAGCCAACAACCTCAATTTTCCTAAGGTTGTATTGGCCCAGTGCAACAGATAGAGGTTTAATTGATCCATCCAAAATAATCCATGTAGAGGTTGATTTGGAAAAAGAGAACACACCCCACAATAACATCAACAGGTCAACTTTGGGGGTAAAAGTTTATTTTTACCGGTTAAATAAACTGGTTACAAATCAATTAGAAAACCATAGGCAGTATCAAGATTATGACAAGAAATATCTATTTTCAAGAAGTAGTATTGGATAAAATGAATGGTTTTCTCACAAATGAAGAGCCTATAAAGCAATATAAGGAGCTCATTTCTTGATTTGGCACTTTTGGAATTTAAGAGTTTCTTACAACCAGAGTTGTTTGATCACCATCCTCAGGCACAGATAGATAATTAAGGTTGCAGGTTTAATGAGATGCATCCCCTGCATTATGTTTCAGTTTGTCTTTTCTCTTTTTGTGCATGTCTCTTGTAAAAGCCACCCCTCTCATGTTTGGCTTCTTGTATCAGATCTTCATTAATAAAATCTCAAGAAGCAAGTTATATGACATGTTCAATGTTACTATGTGTTGTATTCTTATTATAGTGAGTAATTTCCTCTTAACAAATGACAACTTCTTGTCATTTCTTCATAATTTTAATGATGTGTAGAGGATACCTCAATGGATTTAGATATTTGAATATGTAATGGTTTCATGCATGTTTTATCGATTTTTTATATGTGTTAGAACTGATGAATTCTTAATTTCTCAACACGTTATTCTATGTCCATAAGATATAAGATTCATTATCTGTAGTTCCTTATATTATTATCTTGTATTTCTTCTAACCCACCATTTACCCCACTCTTAAAATCAAATTGTATGAAAAACTCATGGACAAATTCCTTATGGAGTTGAAGGTTTTAAATATCTGGACTGAGATTGTTTGAGGACAGAGAGTTTTATAACAGAAAGATAAAAACTTACCCAAATTTTGCATGATTTTATTTACTGGAAGCATGTATTTAAGGCTCACCCTAAGTATTACCCCTGATATGCCTCGACATCGTTCCATTGACATCTTGAAACATATCAAGGGATAACAGAATGAGTAATAATCATCTTTGAAGCAACAACCTCCTTTTACAATACAGAAAACTCACAATATGATATGCCTAGTCAAATGAATCTCCTATATTTATATATAGGAGATAAATATGGCATGATGTATCCTACACTCTAAACCAACCTAACTATAACTAATATAATAATAATAATAACAATAAATGAGTTATATTACCCTAACATGTGCCTTTTCACTCTCAGGAAAATATGTAATTGATTTGACACCCAATGCTCCTCTACTTAATGACTCGGTATACAAATTCTCTCTTTTGGAAAGAAAGGAGATCAAATGCTAGATTCAAGAATGAATATGAAAGGGACAAATTCAACCAATATCTTCACCTTGCAAGAGCTTGATTGTGTTAGTTTAAAATAATGACAAGACATGGTGAATTTGTATTGATTACAAGGAAAATCATAATCAAGAATTGTTTTCCAATGGACCGCGAGATTTATGATCTTCNCAAATTCAACCAATATCTTCACCTTGCAAGAGCTTGATTGTGTTAGTTTAAAATAATGACAAGACATGGTGAATTTGTATTGATTACAAGGAAAATCATAATCAAGAATTGTTTTCCAATGGACCGCGAGATTTATGATCTTCTCATTCAACTCAAGGGAAATAATATTTTCAATAATATTGATATGAAGTCCATCTACCACCAAGTGAAAATAGAGAAAAATAATGTGTGGAAAACAACTTTCAAGTCTAAATAATTTCTCTTTGAGTGGTTGGTGATTCTTTTTAGCTTAACTAATGCCACATCAATGGTTAAGATATTGATGGTGATATATTTTTTTCATTCACTAATGTATTTTTCATCATATATTTGGATTATATCCTCATCTTCAATAGAACCCGGGAATAGCATCTAAAGCATTTTTAACAAGTATTAAGCACCTTGCAACAACACAAGTCGTTGAAAGAATAAATGTTGTAAGATTGGTTGCCATTGAATTGTTGAAAGATTGGTTGTCATTGATGTCAACCCTTGAATAGGAAGTTAACAAGTTGAGTTGTGTGTCAAGGTAAAGGAGCTGTAAACAGTATTCAAAAAGTTGCATGTCAATTGCATGTTAAAGTAACTATAAACAAAAGTTAACAAATTTCATGTCAAGGTAAAGGAGTTGTAAACAGTATTCAACAAGTTGCATGTTAAAGTAACTACAAATAGAAGTTAACAAGTTTCATGTCAATGTAAAGGAGCTATAAATAGAAGTTAACAAGTTGCATGCTAGTTGCATCTCATCATGAGATCCTCATTAAAACATAGAGAATAGTCAATTGAAGATCACTTATGTGAATACTAATTAGTATTTCTGAAGCTAATAAGTCAAAGTCAAGAAAGTCCAGTGAGGGAAGAAGTTTGCAGGAGCCGAGCGTACGAAGAAAAAGTTAAAGATATAGGTTCCTTGCGTAAATATATGGGTTTCATGAGGAAAAGTGTGGACATCTGTGAGTTGCAATGAAGAAAAGCATGGATATGTGTGAGAAGGAAGTGTATGGGTCACAAATCTATGAAGAAAATTTGTTGAAGATCAGGGATCTAAAACTCAGGTCAGCTACAGGTTGAAGGTATGTCTTCCTGTGTATTTTAGGGTGTGTATTCTAAATAAATTAGGAACATATATGTCTTAGTGATTAATAAGAATTTGATTTGAAGAAACATCTTGTGGATCTTGGTATGAGGTATGTGTGGTTGCAATATTGATGAGATATAAAAATCAATAGAAGCAACAAAAGTATCAGAAACAACAACAACAATACGTTATCATTTACAGTGACATATTGGTCTACATTTGTATGTCAGGGTGATTGGATGGGGCAAGGAAAGGGGGTTGTAGCCTCCTTCTAGTTGGAGCTAGTAAATTAGGGAGTTGGATATTCCTTTAGGTTACAACCTGTAAATAGGGGGTTGGAGCCTCCTTCTAGTTGTATCTGGAGAAATGGGAAGTTGGTTCTTCCAATGAATGTAATCTTTGATAAATAAGAAAATCATTTCATGGTTTTCTCCTGCATTGGGTTTCCACATAAAATTATGGTGTACTATGTTTATGTGATGTTTATGAATTGAATTATGGTGTTGATGATATATTGAATGCTAATGATAAACTATTGAACAATTTTTGAGGTTTTATATTGTGATTAAAAGTATTGATTGTTCTCATATTGATTCACCCCCTCTCTTGGTATTCCAAAAATTGGAATCAGAGCAGGTCCTTCAAGAAGCAGTCTAACCATTGGAAGGAGATCATGGAATATGCTAAGATTGGAGCACCAATGTTTGAAGGTCATAACTATACCTTCTGGAATAAAAGGATGATTTTTTTTTTACAGGAACATGGATTTGATGTTTGGAAGTCAGTAGTAGATGGGTATACAACATCATCCACTCACCCAACCAACATATATGGAAATAAACTCAGTGAAAACAACTCAAAGGATAAAGGTACCATTCTGAGCAGTTTAGTTTATTCAGTATTTGTCAAGGTTATGCATTGTGATAGTGCAAAGGATCTTTGGAATAAACTCCAAAATATTTATGAAGGAGATTCCAAGTTTAAGGGATCTAAGCTTCAAATATTCAAAGCTAATTTTGAAAAATTGAAGGTGAAAGAAGATAAAGACATTGCAACCTACCTTCTGCGAGTTGACAAAATAGTTAACACTATTAAGGGATTGGCAATAGAAGTTTATGAATCAATGGTTGGTAAAAAGGTATTGAGTTATCTTCCTTTGATATTTGATCCTAAAATATCATCCTTGGAAGAAAGAGAAGATCTCGGTACATTGAGCATGGACAAGCTACATGTAATATTTACAGCCTATGAAATGAGAACAAAATAGGAGAACCCAGTCATGAAGGAAGAAACTTTCAAGAAATCCAAGAAGACAAAGAAAAAGAACAACCACAAGTCAAAACCAGGTTGCAGATGTAGTGATGATTTAGATGAAGATGAAGATATGGCTAACTTTGTAAGGAAATTAAAGAAAGGAACTGGCAAGTATAAAGGTATGCTTCTATTGAAATGTTTTAATTATGGTGGTATTGGTCATTTTTCTTCTAAATGTCCTCATAATAATAAATATAGTGATGAAGAAGAAGTTTCTAAAAGGGAAAATAAATATCAAAAGGGAAACAAGATAATAAACAAAAGGAAATTATTCAAGAAAAGTTTCTACTCAAAGGAGGACAATCCCTCATCAGACGAGGAGGATAATGACAGTGACAATGATTCATAAAGAGTACTCTTCATGGCAGTAGAAGATGATTCCGAAGAAGAAATTGAAGTTGATCTCATAGCAGAGCTAATCAGTGCATTATAAGAACTTAGGAAAGAAAGAAAGAAAAACAAGTCACTCAAGGAAGAGTTAAAAATGAAAGAGGGATCTAAGAATTCCAAATCTAAAGAAATTGAGCAAATGATCATGAGTATAAAAATTCAAATAGAAGAAGACAAATAATTGAGGAAGTACTCAAAATTCAGCTAGAATAAAAGGAGAAAATGATTGGAAGATTGGAAACATAAATAGTCTCTTTAAGGAAAGATCTCCAAAAGAAATATATGTAGCAAAAGAGAACCAAAATATTGGATCAAATCATCAACAATAAAATACCATCAAATGATATACTTGGACTAGGATACAATCAAGTACAGAATGAGAAAGGATCGATCTCCAAGACAACAGAACATGAAGTAGAAGAAATAAGCTATGCAAAGATTGTCAGATATTATGTCAAGAAGGAAGAATGGAACCCCCCAAAGAAAAACATTCCATAAATAAATAAGACTCAAGAAGATGAATTTAGAAGGAGTGCATCGCATAAAATATAATCTACTTCCAAGTATCAAAGGTTCTTTCATGGTAATTATTTTAATTGTTCTCATTTTGAACATAGAGTTGTAAACTACATAGCCTATGCCAAGAATTGAAGCAACTATGCAAGGTACTTAAATAATATTTATCCCAAAAAATCTTATGAAGCATACAGTAGAAATCAAAACAGTTTCGGTTCATTAAGCAATGAAGTATAATGCTACAAATACAACATTTTTGGACACATAGTGAAGAATTGTAGATTGTCTATTCCACCGAGGGAATCAAAGAAGAATATTAACAGCCAAATATCAGAACCACAAGAGATATGGAAAAGAAAGAAGAATCAATGCTTGCCTGCTCTACAAGCCCAAAAAAGAAAAAGTGATTGGTATGTTGACAACGGTTGTTCAAATCATATGACAGGTGGCAAGAACATGTTTCTAACTCTGAAGAAAGAAAGATATGGATCCGTTTCATTTGGAAATAAGCATTCATCTAAAATTATAAGTAGAGGCACAGTTAACCTTAGAAGCAAATATGCCATGGAAGAAAATGTTCTATTGGTCAAAGATATGAAACACAATCTATTGAGTGTAAGTCAAATGTGTGATCAAGGACACACACTTTAGTTCGACTCAGAGAAATCTGAAATTAGGAAAGAAGGATCATACAAGTTAGTGGTGACAATGATAAGGACTCTGAACAACATATATGTTTTGAATGAAACTGGAAAAGAATTAAAGTTTTTTCTTAGGAAAGGAAAATGATAGTTGGCCCTAGAACAGAAGAATGGGCCACGTGAACTTTTAAAATCTTGTCAAAATTAGCAGAAAGGAAGTAGTAAAAGAAATTCCTGAAATTTCAAAGCCAAGTGTTTCAACATGAGACTCAATAGAATAGTGGAAAGAATCAATGTACAAATTGATGAGAAAAGTGTACAAAATCCAAAAGAAGAAAGCAAAGACTCAACATAGCAGGAAGGAGAAGAGGATTTTAAAGAAGAAGTAGAAAAACATAAGTGAAAGAAGAAGAGGAGAAGTCAGAAGCAGAGCAAGAGGAATATTTTGTTTGTAGATTGAACAAGGCAGTGTATGGACTCAAAAAATTCCCTAGAGCATGGTATTCAATATTGGACAAGTATATACAATAGAAAGGGTTTAGGAAAGGCAATGCATATAAAAATCTCTACATAAAGGTAAATCAAGGTAGTATATTAATAATTGAATTTTATGTTGATGACATTAGTTTTGGAGGTGATGATGACATGATGAGTAAAAAATTTGCTAAAGACATGCATAAATAATTCAAAATGTCATTACTTGGTGAGTTATCATTCTTTTTGGGACTCTGCATATGTTAGCAAGATAAAGGTATTTTCATCTCCCAAACCAAGTATATAAAATAAATGCTAAAGAATTTTGGAATGGTAGATTGCAAGCCTGTAAGTACTTCCATGCAGACTAGTTGCAAATTGAGCAAAGATGATAAATACGAGGATGAAGATAAAAGAATATACATATTGATGATTGGCAGTTTTCTTTATGTGATAACATCACGACCAGATGTGATGCAAGCAGTTGGAAAATTTGCAAGATTCCATGTGGCACCGAAGGAAACACATGTTATGGCAGTAAAGAGAATGTTCAAATATATCAAAGAAACTTAAGACTATGGATTATGGTATCCAAAAGGGAATGATATATCTCTATTTGCATACACAGATGCGGATTGGGAAGGAAGTGTTGATGATAGAAGAAGTACATGTGGAGCAACCTTCTACATGGGTGATTGTCTAGTATCTCGGTTGAGCAAGAAACAACCTTCAATATCATTGTCCACAACATAAGCAGAGTATATTGCAGCAGTAGGATGTTGTAGACAGGTTCTCTGGATGAAGCAAACTTTTCAGGACATACAGGTGGAATATGACGAGCCTATTCTGATATTATGCGATAATACTAGTGTTATAAGTATCTCTAAGAATCTAGTGATGCATTCCAAGATGAAACACATTCTGATCAAGTTTCACTTTCTACGGGAAAAGGTTACAGAGAATAACATCAAGGTATAGTATGTTTGGACAAAAGAACAGATTGCATATATCTTCACTAAACATCTTCTGAGGGATACTTTTGAGTATCTTCGATAGAAAATTGGAGTATTTTCATCGCCACAGTGATCTACATCGCAGTTGGCACAGTACAACAAGGGGAGAGTATTTACACGATGAAGAACCATGAAGAGAAACATTAGTAGAGATCAGAGGCTTACATATAGGGGGAGAAACCACAAGGAGAATTCACCCTTTTCCATTGATGTCAAAGGGGAAGAGAAAAATAGAGGCATGGAAACAAAGAGAAGAGGCATGAATATGGGGGGAGCCATCATGAGAATTAGTGTTTCCATCAACCATGTATAAGTGTTGTGTCTAAGTGGTGCCATCAATGCCAAAAGGGGGAGATTGTTGAAATATTAATTGTTGAAAGATTAGTTGTTGAAAGATTGGTTGTCATTGAATTGTTGAAAGATTGGTTTTCATTGATGTCAACCCTCGAAAATTAATTTAAAAAGCTGCATATCAAGGTAAAGGAGTTGTAAGATGAAGTTAACAAGATGCATGTCGGTTTCATGTTAAAGTAACTGTAAAAAAAAATTAACAAGTTGCATGTCAAGGTAAAGGGGTTGTAAACAAATTAAAAGTTAACAAGTTTCATGTCAATTTCATTTCATCATGAGATCCTCATTAAAAAACAGAGAAGAGTCAATTGAAGATCAATTCTATGAATACTAATCAGAAGATATGAAGCTAATAAGTTGAAGTCGACGAAGTCCAGTGAGGGAAGAATTTTGCAGGAGCCGAGCGTATAAAGAAAAAGCTAAAGATCCAGGTTCCTTCCATAAATTTATGGGTTTGATGAGGAAAAGTGTGAACATCCATGAGCTACAGCGAGGAAAATCGTGTACATCCATGAGCATGCAGTGTATGGGTCACATACCTGTGAAGAAAAGTTTTTGAAGATTAGGGATCTAAAACTCAGGTCAGCTACAGGTTGAAGGTATGTCTTCTTGTGTATGTTAGGGTGTGTATTCTAAATAAATTAGGAACATATATGTCTTATTGATTATTGGATGTATGGGTTGACCCAGGTTCTATGTCAGTTCTGCAAAAAAACCCTTTTCACCATCGACCCTTTTGGTAAACCAAAAGGCTACACCACGCACAGAGTGCACAATGCAGTTTCACCTGAGATGGATTATGGGTGACTGCAGGATGCAGATGTCTACAGTCATGGAAGGGATTGGGGATGTTATTGTTCTTTCTTTGTCTACTTTAGCATACATTCTACCATAATATTCATCATATCTACTACTTTTTCCATTCAATGATATACATTCTGCATTATTATACTGGTGCACGTTGTAAATAAACCCCAACGGATGCATTCATATATCCATTCATTCATTATAAAGCATATAAAAAGAACACATCACACAAAAAGACACCATTTTTACCATGGTTCACCCCCCCTAGGCTACGTCCACAAAGATCTTTTGCTTATTTCTTATTCTTAATCAAAATATCACTCCACGCATTACTTCATAGAGTTTAAGAATAGTGAGGTTGACCAATGTCGCACCAAGCTCCACATCTTGCGATATGACCCTCAGTTATTTTCCATAAGTCTCCACTAGCTCCTCAACTGTACAACCAAAAACTAATCATACCAAAGACTCAAGACTCAAAATGGTTCTCCAAAAGTAAGTTCTTCTCTATCAAAAAGGACATTGCAATCTACGTTGGTATTCCTTCTTTTCTCGTGCACTGCTTCCTTTTCACTTTGTCACGCTGGTATTCCTTATTTTCTAGCGCACACTAATTCCTTTGGTCCATTATGCCTCTCTTACTACACTTCAATCCCAAAATGGCCCTCTCCAACAGCCCCCCAACACTAACTTGTGGCTCGACCCGAGCCACTCAGGTCGTCTGTGCCTCCTGCACTTATTTCTCCAATTCCTGGAACTTCTTCGCTAGTTCATCCTATTTCGCCTTCATCTGCATGTTATTTTCTGTGAGGGTCTCCATGACCTACATTGTAATGTGCTCCTTCAACACTTGTAGGATTTCTAAGTGTGCATGTTCCATTCTAGATTTCTATTTTTCCATTTTTGTTATCATCTTTTCTGCTTGTTCTTGTAGGGAATCCAACTAAGCATGTCTAGTCTTCCTTTTCTCCTGAATTGTCTTCACTTCTATTTGTAGGTTTTTCATCTCCTGCACATCCCTAGGTCTCTCTGAGATAGGAATTTTTGTTTGCTTCTACTTTATATCCTCGACTTTTGTATTCAAATTTTCTTATTTATGATCCAAGTACTAGATCCTTTCATCTTCGTCTAGGATTTTCCACAGTTACGCGGTCTTCTCGTATAGTTCTACTATCTCCTTTACTTCTAGTGAAAGAATATATGCTTGTTTTGTTTCTTGTTGTTCCCTTTCTTTTCTGAATTTTGATGGGATAGTGGGTGTCATTTTATCTACTAACTCTTAGATCTCTTTCTTGTACCCATCCATCACCTACGTGATCTTCTGTATCTTTTCTTCTACGTTGATTTCCCCTACTAATGCACTCTCTAGAATTTATCTGGAAGACTTATTCAAGTATTTTCTCCAATCTTTCTACACATCATTTGTCCTCTTCTCATTCCATTCGCACTTATGTAAGAATGGTTTCCAGCACTTCCTTAGCTTCCCTAATTGTCTCCAGGTTTGTTGCATCCATCCTTGCTCTAGATTGAACATATTTCCCTATGGTCATATGCAACTTATATAATGCTTTTGTTGGAATCTTGGATATCGCCAAGTCCAATTGTTCCACATCCTTCAAGTGTCACCGTGCGATGTCCTAATCTACTTGTAACATGTTTTGACTTATTTGTAATGTCGTGCTCCCCACTATTTATGTATATATTGTCTCCTCTTCACAAATTGGTGCATGTTGCGCTATGCTTCTCTGATGTGTGACAGGGAGTTGTAAGTTTTCCAGAACTACTTTAACTTCCAATATATTTTCCATGATTTCTTCTCTCTGTGATTCCGCAACATACAATGCTTCCTCTCCTCGATCTTGTACCTTATCAACTACTAAATCTAGGTCATCTTTTGTGATTGTAAGTTCAATGCACTTATTTTGTGCCCTCGTCTTCTTCCTCTGTTCTCCCATCTGCACGATTGATTTCCTCTTTTCTATCAGTGTTTGTCCTGTGACCTCTGGTATACTTCCAGACCTTGTCTCTTGAGTTGATATGTCATTTTTCTTTTGTCCTTCCCCATTAGTTCTTTTTGTGCTGTCAGATCCTAACACTAAGGCTCTCGGTATTGTTTCATTTTTCCTTGGTTTCTTTGTTGTTGTGTCAATACCTGTAGATTTGTTGCGCTCGGTTGCTTTTCTAGTATTTGCAGTTGGGCTACTATATTTCTGCATTGTATAAACTTATGCTCGTTCTTTTCCCTTTTCTCTATTCTTCTCTGCTACTGGAACCTTCCACTAGTCTGACCATTCTGTGAGTACCCATTGGACCTATTCTTCTTTAATGAAATAATGTATCTTGAGCCATGTCTTCTTTTTTCTTGTATCCATGTGTTATGTCTAGATTCCTTGAAATTGGCTATCCCCTCATGTTCCTTCACCACTTCAAGTGATATTATCCATGTATTTTCAATCTTCTCCTGCATCTCTTGGATATACATGCCAAAAATACTTGTGTTGGCTTTCCTTTGCTTGGAATATGTGTTGTGTCGCAGAGTTCCATATATCGTTGCACCACATCTTCCTTTTCTTCCACAAAACATGGAATATTTTGGCTTCTCCCATGCATCTAGGGCTATCATAATAAACAACCAGGAATAGTGGAACTTCATTCTAGCATCATGTGCATCCCTGCAGTATTCTAAGAAAAGGTTGAGAAGATATGATTCCCAACTGGAAACTGTACCTTTTGCACACTGCACAACTTCTACGACCACCCTTGAAGGTGCCTATTGTGAGTGGGAAATCCCTTTATGGAATAGCATCTAGGGTTAAATTATGCATGCAGAAAAGACCTAAAAAATCCTATTTTCTACCATCATCCCAGACCTAATACCCATTATTATTAAGCAAATACATAGTTAAGTGAGCGTACCTTATTCCGGACGTTTGATATCAATCCTTCTTCACACTTGATTGCTCCTTAACTGCAGCTCTTCTCTACAGCCGACCTGCATTCACACAAGATACACAACAACCTCTACATGCATTTGATCTAAATATTAATGGGTTAGAGATTCAAACATGTATGCAATAAACTATGAACACCTCATATGGTGAGACGGGAAAAATACTTCTTTATTACCAACTTTAATAAATCAACTTACAATGTCGACGTTGGCCACTGCTTCGTGAACCTGGTCCCGGGCTCCTCTTCAACTGTCCTCCAACTTCTTTGCTCTGTATCTCTTCTTGCACAAGGATGGCTAAAGGGTTGGGACAAAGGGAATGTGCAAATGGGTATAGTTTCTTTACTATGATTCTCCTCCTCCAAATGGGCCCCCTAACCCTTCTTTTATAGGCTAGAAGAAGCTAGGTATTTGGACGAACCCTCATCCGTGCATGGCTGGAAGGTCTAGTTAACTTACCCAAAGTTGTGTGTTCCATTGGAAACTTTCCTTTTTTCATGCTTTTGTAGGCACACGCGGGTTGTTTTGGGTCAGCTATCGTGTACACGCATGCAGTAATGGAGTAGGGCATGTGGGCCTTTATAAAAGAGGTTTTTAAGAAGAGTTGTTCAACAGTGTTTTGGAAAAGAAGGAATCTGAGATGGCCTAATGCCAGGTAAGCATGTCTGGTGCAAATTAGGGTTGTAATAGATGCCCCCTAATGTGTGAGGTCAGAAGAGTATATGATGGCTGAAATACATTAACAATATTCATCGATGTGCCGAACAAGTGAGCCAAGGGACCAGGAATCGGGAGGTGTCATCTACAAAATAACAATTGTCTCACCGAGGTGGGCATACCCATGCTCAGAATAAAATAGAATCATGGCTACCAATCAAATACACTGTAGATCCATGTCATATAACTTATATAAAGTGTAGCCGTGAACAATACGCAGCAGAGCTACATCTCAAAATAAAAAAGATATACATGTAGAGTATCCATCTTCTCAGAAGCTGATAAGGCTTGATGGCTGGAGATGAGGTCTTCAGAGCTCGAGAAAGAACTTCAAAATCTTCAAAACTCAGGTAGGAGTGTAATATGAGTGTACGAATTCACTACCCAGAGGTCTTCAATGGCTCGTCGATCATGGACTAGAGAATCTTGGTGATCAAACTGAGGGCTTCATTGATTTTGAACAAAGACTTGATTGGATGTTCAGGATGGCCAGGTATGAGGGCAAGAGACAAACTGCAGAGGGGTCGACTCAGGCTTGGTAAAAAATTCCCTTGGACAACAACATGACAAATGATGAGACTCAGGCAGCATGGCATTAATCATAATTTTACGAGGCAGGAGGCAACGTAAACTCTCCATATGTTTGGAAGAATAACCAAACGGAGGAGGACACAACTCTATGTAGCGATAACAACTTCCTAAGGTTGTATTAAATCCCATAGTTTTATGAAAAAACAGACAGATGTGCTTTATCCAAGGGCAACTTATTGTGCTACTAATAAAGAAAATACTTTTCCCTTCCTCTTTTTGGGGTATATTTGTTTTGTTTTTTTTTTCAATGATTTTGGAAAAAAGAATAAAAGAATGTTACGTTACAAAGGAGGATCGAGTATCACAAACATACTAGTTCCAAGCGCATGGAACACAGGGATGCTTAGGGAAAAGCGACATATACAAGAAAAGGACACTCGGGAAAAATCCTCTAGGGGCCAAAGGTGTCAAGACGCAAAGGCAAAGTGCTATAGGGCTCTGCGTATGAGGCATGCTTCAGATGGTTCAGTTGAGAGAAACATGGAGCCAACATTAGGCCAAAGACGTGGGTATGCAAATGCAATTAATAAAACACACAATGGTAACATCCTTCAATGTAAATTTAACGAGCCCAGAGAAGGTAAGCTCAACGGTTTTTCATATTTAGAGAGTCTGGAAAAACATAAAAGGAGACTCCATTAGGGTACCTTTTTCGAAGGTAGTCTCGTCGATTCGAAAAAGGGGTAAACTAGCACCGACAAGACATCTATTCAAAATCATTTTAACGAGTGTGATAAAGACAAGATCACTCGGGCATTTTTTCATTTTTAAGGAGTCTGAAAAAAGCTTAACTATGGACTCGGTCATGAATATTCTTCTCGACCAGTTTAACGAGTGTGAGAGAACAAGGTCACTCAACGATCTTTTCAATTTTAGGGAGTCTGAAAACAGCTTAACTATGGACTCCGTGGGGGTTCCTTTTTCGTAAATTTAGTCCCCCAGGCCCAAAAAAGGGTTAAAATGATACTTGAGAGTACTCTTCTAGAGAATTGAAGTTCCATAGAGTATACCTTTGTTCATACAGTTGACCATCAAGACCGAAAAAAGGATAAACTAACACCGGACAAAAATGACTTCAAATTTCAGTTTAACGAACGTGAAAGGCCACAAGATCGCTCGACAATCTTTTCATGTTTAGAGGGTCTGAAAAAGGATTAAAAGAAGACCCATTATATCTTTTGGGAGTCCTGAGGGTGAGGTCAAGAGTGAAAAGGAATCATGCAAATGAGGCTCAAACTCGTAATTAGGAAAAACAACAAGGACTCCCGAGCCTACAGTTATTAGAGACAGCATGGACACCACAATGCAACCAGGATCTACCTAGGGAATCCATGTTTTGGTAAGCTCTACCACCAACTTGCGACACTTCTAAAGCAGAAATGATGGTTTCGTGTCACAACTTTATGGGATCGATCCTATGGAAAAGGGATAAAGACAATGAGATACAAAAATCAAGGTATAAACCTAACCGATATGCTCGAGTTGATCATCTGAGATTTTTCCACGGACCATCGAAAGTTACCCAAAACTCCAAAAATTATCCCGATACCCAACCATACCCATCCAATGCAACTCCTGAATCACTCTAAATGGTTTTTGTTTTAAAGAAAATGATAAGGGGGGCCAAAACATTGACAAAAAGAGGCCAAAAAGTCTATAAATAGAAGCAGACAACTCATTATCACCATTGTTGATTTGGAAATTGACTCTGGAGCCAAAACACCCCCTTTGATAAAAGTGGTGATTTTGAGAGCTACAGTGGACGAAACGACCATCTATCTCGACCAAGTAATTACAAACTCTCTTATATTGCATTTTAAGTCTTTACTTTTGCATTGGGTTCCATTTTTTAGGGGGGCATCGACCTTTAAAAGGTCGGCCCTAGGTCCACGCGGGCTGTCTCAGAACAGGTCGCGTGTACATTTGGGCAGAGTAAACACTACATGTGTGTACAGGCGACTTTCAGCATTACAGCCCGCGTGGACCCCCTTATTGAATGAAAAAAGCTTAAAAACAAGGATTAACCCTCCTGAACCTTGATGTTTTGCAGGATGTATTTCCACTGGAGAGAAAGAGAGCATGAGGAGGTAAGTGAGTTGGTCGGGGAAGACCCCAATGCTGTGGCTGCCTTGATGCAATGTGGGTTGCTCAAGTTCTTCTTATGTCCTTTTATGCGGGCACAACCTAGGCTACTGAATGCCTTGGTTGACTATTGACATTCGGATGCAGAGGCATTCATGTTAGAGGGGAAATCATTGGTTCCCACAACCGAGGACATATATTTTTTGACTAGCCTCTCCAGGAGAGGGGAACCAGTCAACTTCCAGACTTTTCCTACGGGGCCGCATATTATAGAAGAATTGATAGGTCTTTACTGTGAGGCTAGTATAGACCGCTCGATCTCATAGGTGCCTATAAGCAAGATCACTGACTTATCTCTACAAGAGATAGTGTTTCTTATTCGGTGAATCACTGGTTTTGCAGCTCTACATCAGGCGTCCTGTGCACAGATGAACTGTGCAATCCATTGCTTAAATGCATAAATATTTGATTGAAGCACCACATTGTTAGAGTGTATGAAGAGGCAGTTGATAGATTGTTGATTGCGGACGCAGAGGAACTTTGGGTTCGGGACCGTTCTATTCTCTTTCTTATTTGAGAGAGTTCTGAGCTTTAGTCCTCGAGTAGTGGTACGAGGCCATCAGGTCTCTCTTCCTGCTATGTGTAGATGGGCAGTGTTACTGCTGTGACAGGGTGGTGGGAGGACCAATGATTCCTTCGATGATGATTTCTTCGCGTGGTTGTCACGACAGATCCCATTCATAAAGGATTATCCTTATGCTGGGATTGATTTTTTGAGAGATCCTAAGATACTAGTACCTCCTGGTGAGGAGCGAGGAGAGATGGGTAAGTTTCCATCATTCATTTTTTTTTTGGTAAACATATGTAATTTTTATGTTGTTTTTGTTATATATCATTTTTTTATACCAGAGTATTTGATGGATATGCATTTGTTGTGTGCAAATGTGGGACCGCTGCGACCTGTTGACTATGCGAGGAATAGGCGTCGTCCTTGGCCAGGGGTCGCACCTGCTGTCGTAGGGGGACCAATAGTAGCAGGAGATCTTCCAGCCGGGGAGGCTAACAGGGTGTTGAGATGAGTGGAGAAGAACTTTACGGCGCTCACTAACACTTTCCCTATGGCAGAGATTGAGGACTTGCCACCATCTCTGCAGCCTTATGTAGTGGGGGCACCACGGACGTGGGTCCGATTGTTTCGTCGTTTGGAAAACATTATAGATCAGTACAACAAGGCCCACAGGCCCTGACTTTAGTTAGACTTTTCATGTGCCGAGAGCACTACTTGTATATATTTTTTGAGGGCATAAGCCCTGTGACTCGTTATTGGTCATATTTTGAGGCGCTTGCGTCCATCTATGTACTCTGGTGACTATGATGTTATATATGGATTTTTATGTCTTTTTGTGGCTTATGGATCATTTTTGCAAAAAATGTATTTACATATTTATGTGTATGTATTTTCATATGTGTGCAAGATGCCAATCTAAAATTTGATTAGCTAGAGTATCTGTAATATGATTTAATCTCCTAGGAACATGAAAATATGTAATATAACCAAAGCTTCATTTTAAGAGACGTACCCTAAGGAATCGTCGGTGTAAATTCGGATCATGAACATGGTAGGCTCTATTTAACTGAGACACAACCATCTGAGCATCAAGATATACCTGGAGATGAGAGATACCAAATGACAGAGCGTCATGAAGGAACTCAATAACTGCACTGTACTCGACAACATTGTTTGTGGTGTCACCTAAGTATATACCTCCAGAAGATAATAACTGGTCTTGAGGTGTAAAAATTACCCAAGCTGCGGAGGCAAGCCTCCAAGTGTGTTGGCTAGCACCATCTGTGTACCCAATGAACACCTCGAGTTCACTTGACATCTTCCACAGTGACGAAAGATACATCAAAACAACATGTCCATAACACTAAAAAAAACTAGAAAGTAATAGTACAAAGACTATACATATGTTACAAAATGTTACCCATGGTGACCTGCCTACGCGTAATACTTCTTGAGGTAGATTCCATTTCTAGGCTCTGCCAAATCATTCCCTTCAAAATCAATCAGACGATAAGCACCTTTTTTTATAACCTCCTTTATGATGAAAGGTCTGAACCACATGGGTTTGAATTTTCCTGCCCCCAGGGGGTCCCTATCTTGGTCGTAGACCAAGACAAGGTCACCTTCAATGAAAATCTGAGGACAAATAGACCATCATACTAACACTTTAATTTATGTTTGTGGGCCTCGTTGGCCAGAGCCGCATCACGACGTTGCTCATTGAGTTGCTCCAGGTATAATAACCGCTCTTCAAGTGGAGAAGTGTCTGTAAATAATTGTACTGCCAACTTTAGGGATGGGATCTGACATTCGATAGGCAAGACTACTTCCAGGCCGTAAAAGAGTTGAAAAGGTGAGAAATCAGTTGCAGTCTTAACAGATGTTCGGTAAGCTCATAACGTTGAGTATAACATCAAATGCCAATTTGACTTGGCTGAGTTGATCATTTGTTGTGGGATGGTCTTGAGAGATTTATTTACAGCTTCCACCTGACCATTTTCTTGGGGGTAGTAGGGTGATGAATGTTCTTGCCGTAACCCAAGATTTGATGTTAACTCGGTCATCATCTGGTTCTGAAAGTGACTACCATGGTCAGTGACAATATCCCTTGTGACGTTGAACCTTACTATTATCTGGTTGAATAAAAAGAGAGTTGCAGTCTCCCCATCATATTTAAACGTTGGCATAGCTTCGACCCACTTCGTGAAGTAGTCTATGGCTACGATGATGTAATGGTGCCCCCTTGATGAAGGGGGGTTGCAGGTAGTGTAATCAATTCCTCACTTGGTGAAGGGACCAACTATGATGACAGGAAACATAGGAGCGGGATGTGCCCTCATTTTCCGAGAGAAGATCTGGCATGGGTGACACTTCTTGACCGATTCGATACAATATTTGATTAGTGTCGGCCAGATGTAACCTACTCATAGAATATTTTGGGCTATTGCCAACCCAAACAAATGACCACCACAAGCTCCGGTATGGCAATCGTTAAGCATGATAATTGCCTCTTCGTGAGTGAGACATTGGTGTAGGATGCAATCTACACCTCTCAGATACAATGTATCATCGAGTATGAGATGATTCTTAGCCTGATGGCATATACGACAATGCTCATCACGAGAAGCAGAGGTGGGGCACTTCAAAGTTTGGATATAGATAAGTATATATCCATACCATGGATCTGAAGATGTGATCAAAAACATATATCCTCTAATAGGAGATTCTTCGGGCACAACATCACCTGAATCAACCGGAAGTTCTGAAATAAGTTCTGCGAAGACCAGTGACTTTTTGGTTTTCGTTGAAACAAAATCTATGTCAAACTTCTAGAGGATGTCTATCCATCTACTGATCTTTCTACCTATTACCCATCGTGTCAACATATACTGGAATGGATTCACGATAGCAATGACAATGGTCTAGAGAGACAGAACATAATGACGGAACCGTTGAACAGCATGGACTGCCGCCAACGCAAGTTTTTTGATATGAGAATAATTGAGTTCTGGTCCTATGAGACCTCGGCTCAGGTAATAGATCACATATTCTGAGAACAAGTCATCTTCCTAAACTAAGACCATGCCAATGGTTGACTCTGCTGCAGCCAAATATAATAAGAAATCCTTGTTATAGTTAGGTGGTCGGAGCAGAGGGGCAGTGGTGAGGGCATGTTTCAATGTCATGAAAGAGCGTTGAGAAGAATCATCCCAATAAAAAGGAACGTCTTTCTTCAGTAAGCGCATAAATCCCTTGGTGATATCGACATAGTTGGTGATGAAGCGTATTAAAAAAATTTCCTTGCCCTGTAGACTCTGAAGTTGAAGGATTGTGCGTGGGGGGGGGGGCAACTGAATTATTCCTTCAACCTTGAGAGGATCGACCATGATCCCTATTGTCGACACTATGAAACCTAACAAACATCTTGATGTTACGCAAAAGATGCAGTTGTTTGGATTCAAGCGAATCTGGAAGTAGCGACAATGCTCAAAGATAAGTCAGAGGTGTGTGGGATGATCCGTTCTCTTGTGAGATAGAGATGCTAAATCATCTAAATAGGCCTCGACTATGTGCTTGAGGTCATGGAAAGAAAAATACATGGCCTGTTGAAAGGTCGTTCCATCATTTTTAAGACCAGAAGGCATCTTACGATACGCAAATGTACCCCAGGGACAGATGAATGTCGTTTTGTGTTGGTCTTTGGGTTTGATTTGTATTTGGTTATATCCTGAAAAACCGTCCATGAAAGAGAAGGCCTCACAACCTGCACATTCATCAATTATCTGGTTGATGAATGGTGTGGGAAAATTATCTTAGGGACAAGCCTTATTCAAATCACGGAAGTCTGTACATACACGAATCGTGCCTTGTTTTTTATTGATCGGCATGGGGTTTGACACCCATTGGGTCAAATGGATAGGATAGATAAAACTGGCTTTTAGAAGTTTCTCAACTTCAACCTTAATGGTTGTTGCTTTCTTGGGGTTAACTAGACGAAGCTTCTGCCAGACAGGCTTGGCATCTGAATAAGTTGTGATTTCATGTTCGACTATTTTTGGATCAATGCCTGGCATCTCATCGTAAGACCAAACATCACGTCACGGAATTCTTTAAATAGATCTGTGTAGGTTTGACTCTCTCTGGGGGAGCAGTCAGCTCTGACGAAAACATTCTCCACGATGCCAGGGGTTCTAGAGATATTGATCGATATGATTTCAACGATGGTTGTCATATTACCCTCAGCATAGACCTTGTGCGTAGCTAAGGGATTAATAGGACAAAACCTATCTCCAGTCATAGTCAAGGTGAATTCTCCAGCCTCAATTCTGCTTAACTCTGGGAGAAAGAAAGATTTGTGATGAAGATCATCCTAGGGTTTGTCTTGACTAGTCATTGCTTCAATTACTGCTTCGTCAGAGGGCAAGACTAAGTCTAACAAATTGGTGTTAGCGAGAGAACCTTGAGCTCAAATAGGCTCTAGAAGCGGATCGAACTCTTGTGTAGGAGTTGGATCTGGGTTGGCTGAAGCTTGCTAGACTAAAGAGTATGCTACTTCAGTTGCGAACAAGGGCATGGACATGCCCGGATGCCCTATCCCCTCCATCGTGGCCGATGGGGAAGGAAGTATCCACGGATCGGTGAATTAAGTCGTGCAAAACGACGAAACTTGGAAAATCTCAACCTTATGGTGGTCAGATATGATCTTGACATCGCCTTGAGGAGGTGGGTAATCGAAGGTACCCATCAAATATGGGCACAAACCAACCCCTACATTGACTACACCTAGTTGAGGATTATCAATCATCGGGACCGTTGACACCCCCAATGAAGGGTCAGATCTGGAGAAAGACAATTGATCAATGGTCACAATCCGGTCCTCGTGTGGAAACAACAAGACCTGGAAAACTGTAGCAACCACTGCTTGCATGGCATAAGTCCAACTCCTTCCTAACAAAATATTGTAGTCGAGGGACACATCGACTACCTCTACCTCAACACACACGGTCTTCCCTCCCAATTGCACAGGAAAAGAGGGAATGATACCATGTGGTCGGAATGAATGAGCGTCAAAAGTAGTGAGAAGAGTAGGCGACGGAGACAAAACGGGTTGGCCAATGGCCTTCCAACATGCCAAGGACATAACGCATGTCGAGGCACCCTCATCAACCACCATGCGAAAAATATTTTGAGTAAAAGTTTTCGTGGGGTGAGCCACTACTATCTAAAATGCTACGTGGTAAGGCAGACGAGGTTTTAACTCAGTTGTATCTAGCATGATCATACCCAGATTACAAGTCTCGGTAGATCCTAGAGAGGTTAACAAATATTTTCTCTAGGAAGGGCATCTTTGGAGGACCTCCAAAGCGGACATCGCACAAGAGGTTTGAGACAAATCTTCCACCACAAAATAGTTCTAGGAGGCCCTTGCATTGGGTTGTGAGAAGATTTTTTGAACGTGCCTTTTGGGATGCGTGTCATTGTTTCACCCAAATTCTTCTCAATCTGTAGAGAAAGAGATGGGAGTTCAACTTCTTTTCCCTTCTCAGAAGTGATTGGTTTAGTATAGTCATGTGCTCTAGTGGATATAAAAGCATCACCCTTCATCATATTTACATTCGCGGATGCAGGATTGTTCAAAGACAGAGAGGGTCCTTCACTGCCCCCTTCTGCACTTGTAGAGGTTTGGGTTAGGTTTTGTCCATGTTGAAATGGATTTGTTAACACAACAAGCTGTTGTTGTGTCACAAAATTTTGGGCCTCTGCAAGTCGGGGACATAGGTGGGTCGGGTGGTCTTTAGTGCACAGGTTTCACGGATACCTTGCCTTCCATTTCTCAGTGTTTCCCCGCCAACATTATCAGTGGGTTTCTTATCCCCCTTTCTCTTCTTTCATTTTTTTTTCTTTCCTTCAGGTTGTTGGGTGGCCTTTGGATTTGTCGATTGCACTGTGTGTACATCCGACGTTTTAGTAGGGGGAGCATCCAAAACAGTAGTTTGGCTGGCCGTTGTGTGTTGTATAGACAATTGTTGCAATTGCTTTGTCAGTTGCTCAGCAGGCTTTGTTTGTACTGAACCAACAATACCATCGGCATGTGGTCCAACTCTCTGTCTAGTTTTATCAAGTTTTGAGTGTGGTGCATTTGGCAAGATCTCGTATAATAAACCGGACTGAGAATAGATGAGCTCAAGCTTTTGAGCTCTCATGATGGCATCTTCTTCGGAGAACACTCCTGAAGTCATGACATCTTTGGATAACTGTGGGACCAAAGACTTAAGGAACCACTCAAGCAATAATGCTGGTGGAACTGGCACCTTAATTAAACTCTTCCGGTGTCTCCATTCCCAGATGTGATTAGAGATGTGGTTTGCTTTTGTCTGTGCGAAATTGGCCAGCAATTCTGTGCCAGCATCGTATCTCATAGGTAATTGGAAATGGTTTAGGAAGGCCATTGCCAATTCGCCAAAGGAAGAGTATATTGAGCGGTCGATCTCAATGTACCATTTTGCGGCACTCCCAATGAGAGTACGTTGAAACAATCACAATTGTATGGAGTCATCTTTCAATGAGTTAGATCAGCACCAAAGGTGGAAGGTAGTCACATGATTGCGTGGATCTTTGTTAGGCTTGGCTTCGAACTTTGGTATGTCCGAAGGAAACTTCGTCGACATAGGAGGCCAACGCAGATCGTGACAGATAGGCTCATTCAACAAGCTTGTCAAGTCTGGAAAATGCAAGGTTTCCAGGAAAGGTAGTTTGGGTTCTTGGTCATAACCTGGGAAAAAGGGGCCTGGAGTTTGACTGGCACCAGGTTGCCAAGAAAAGTTCGGTTGCTGGCCTAGGTTATGGTAAAAACCATGGCCATGGCCAGTGTATGGATTTTGTGTGTGAGGAGACATCATCAGCTGATTTCCAAAATAGGACGTAGATGGATGGGCGTGCATTACATTCAGAGGAATTTGGGAAGGGTAGCCCCATGTTGATCCCGTGGGGATAGGAATAGTACCTTGTCCAGGGTTCCATTGACTGTGGAAAGAATTGCCCCAAATCATCATTCCTGATGAAGGAATAGATCCCTGCCAAGAATTCCAAGGCCCTGATGTGAAAGAAGTTCCTGGGTTTTCCCCCTGTGTAGAAATAGTACCCTGCATAGGAATAGGTTGTCCGAAACCGAGGTTGCCCCCAGTTGGGAAAGTAGATGACGAGAAGGCGTTGTTACCAAACGCATAAATAAAATGGTGTCAAACCTACCAGCATATTATGTGAAGGTGGTCCTTGACTCCCCGCTCCAAATAAACTATGGTGTGCAAGTGGCCTGACGGATGGCTAGTGCGTGCCACCGAGCAAAGGAGACGAAGGAGGTATATGACCTCCCCCATAAGGGAAAGCGTTAAAAGGAGAAGAATTTCTCCCCATGTGGCCTTGCAGAGGAGTGTTAGAGCTCCCTAACCCCAGACCTAAAGTCTGTGAAGTGGAGTAGGAAAGTACAAGACTTGTACCTGAGCTAGGCATCCCGTATGAGAATGAAGGGCCTGTCACACTTGGTGGGAAAGGGGTTGTGACCGCCGCCATAGACGGGATTAGACCACTATACGAGGTAGAGGTGGTCGAGACCATGGTGGCTCGGACCGATGACGGTGGGTTAGGAGGTGGAAACTCTCCTGTGGTGACAACCGTAGTGGGAATTGAAGAATTCCTAGAAGGAGTAACAACATTTGTTTCCATTGCTGTGTGCGACACTGTCTAGCACTCGTAAGGATGAATCAATATGATGATGGGTGCTAAAAGATCAGTGGTTGAGGTTTCAACTAGACTAAAAGCTTTCGCTCCAAGGTCTAAAACGATTGATTCCTCTGGATGTTGGTCGGGCACAATTTCTTGAGACCCAGTCGCTTCAAAAGACCCTTGTTGGTCTAGATTTCACCTTAGTGGTGGTAGGGGTGGCTCTAATGTAATCGGTGATAGGCCAAGAAACCTTCGTGACCAACGGAGCTCATGATCCTCCACTATGTGAGAAGATCAAACACACTCTAGGGTTGTCTACTCGTTCAAAAAACAACACATACTAAAAAGTCCCTACAAGATAAAACAAGCAAACACTAAACTAATTGGCAGAACAGTTACACCAACCAACACTAGAGCAACTTACCGGTGCAAGTGAAACTTGAACACGGAAGAACCCTTCGGGTATACTCTGCAAATCATGGCCCGATGTCTGTCCTAGGTACCGCGGTATAGCCCTACAGTCACCTGTGTATGTCCCTAAAAAGATAGGCAACTAGGTTGCCAGCGCGCGAACAGTCACCAGGCGAGTACAATCAAAAGTCAGGTAGACCACAATGAGCAGGGTATCGATCCCAAAACCTATCAAGGGTATCAAAAGAAAGTGGTACAGAAGACACTTGAGGGCCTCGAATGGATTCAAGACCCATGAAGCTCCGTGGCAAATGCAATTGACGGAATCCCAAGACAAGCCCTCTATATGTGTTCTCCACTACGATTGGTCCAGCTTTGGAGGGGTTATCTCTGCTACCTTCCCGTACATGACCTTGTGTTTATCTCCTATGTTAGAGGGGGGTCCCGGATAACTTTCACGATACTGGACTTTGACACTCCTTAACTCAGACTCCGATGTTTGATTTTAATGGCCTTGAAGAGTTTCCTCTCCAACCTAATTCAAGGCCCTAACCCTAAACTAGTTGGTTGACCCTACAAACATAAAAAGTCTAATGAATTTTAGATTTAGCGTTAACTTTTATGGCTTGTCTTAAGTCAAAGGTTATGAAAGTGAAACTAGTGATGTTTGAAAGATGAAAGAAAAATAAACAGAAAGATGGAAACAAAAAATCTTTACCTTACTTAACTCTTAAACAACTTTTCAAACTTAAATATTTTTTTTTTCTAAGATCTTTGAACAACACACTCAAAGCAAGATTTCACTCGACTAATAGCTACTTATGATCTAAGTAAACTATCAAGAACTTATGAAAGAAAAGACTTTTCCGTTGCTACTAATGCAAAACAACACTTTTCAATTAATCAAAGAAATAAAAGTTTTTTTTTTATTTGAATGCTGACAAAGCAAAAAGGAAAAATATCAACAATTATAAACCAAGAAAAACTTCTGGCCTAAGCGCAGATCGCAAATATTCACTTTAAAAATCACACACAAGCAACTTAAAATTGGACTCTCATGCTTGTCTAAAAACCCTATAAAAGAAAATTTTGAGGAAAACTTCTAACTGAAAAAGAAAGATATTGCTGTGAACAAACCTAAGTCACTGACTACTAAGAAAGGGATCCAAAAACCTGAGAGGTATAACTCTTATCAAAGGAAAGGATGACTGCCCCACCTTCAACAAAAATTTCCTCCACAAGCACACCACTGACAATTCAACAGCAAGCGTGTGCACGCGAGCTGTGTAACGTCAAAAAGCATGTACACACGTGCTGGCCTTATACAGGCCGCGTGTATCTCTGGAACTTTTAGGCAAAAAGACAAACAATCTAGCCTAGGCAGAGACGACTAATACTGAGAACCAAGATCTCTTGAAGACTCGGACACCTAGTTTAATAGAAAAATGAAACCAACTCAAGGAAAACTTCAAAGAACAAACCAATCTGAAGTGAAACCTAAGCTATCGAATACAAACAACAAAGACTAGAAAGAGTTCCAGAAAACCCCTGAGAATGAAAAAATTCTGACAGTTGAGAGGATGACCGCCTCTTTTAAAAGAAATTTTATGGAGTCATACACGTGACTATCACTTCCTCAGCTAGGGTGTACACGCGGGCTGTGAGAATGCAGGGTGCGGGTACATGTGTGC
This sequence comes from Picea sitchensis, assembly GCA_010110895.2. Classification (NCBI taxonomy): domain Eukaryota; kingdom Viridiplantae; phylum Streptophyta; class Pinopsida; order Pinales; family Pinaceae; genus Picea; species Picea sitchensis. The sequence goes on along the minus strand of SNQJ01S0002746.1, from coordinate 251,494 downwards.
AGACCTTATACAGGCCACGTGTACCTCTGTGGGTCTTGAAATTTTTTTTTACAGTCAAGCAAAGAAACAAAGATAACTAATATGGAAGACCAGAATCTCTGTTAGCTCAGACTTTTGCAGAAACTTTAAAAACAGGAAAATGAAACCAGTTCTTAAAAATACCCAAAAATATCCCTGGGAACCCTAGAGATCTCCCTATTATGGTCACCAATTCTATTGTGAGTGGGAAATCCCTCTATGGACTAACATCTAGGGTTAAATTATGCATGCAGAAAAGACCTAAAGAATCCTATTTTCTACCGTCGTCCCAGACCTAATCCCCGTTATTATTAAGAAAATACGTAGTTAAGTGAGCATACCTTATTCCGGACGTTTGATATCAATCCTTCTTCATTCTTGATTGTTCCTTGACTGCAACTCTCCTCTACGGCTGACCTTCATTCACACAAGATACACAACAACCTCTACATGCATTTGATCTAAATATTAACGGGTTAGAGATTCAAACATGTATGCAATAAACTATGAACACCTTATATGGTGGGATGGGAAAAATACTTATTTATTACCAACTTTAATAAATCAACTTACAATGTCGACGTTGGCCACTACTCCGCGAACCTGGTCCTGGGCTCCTCTTCAACTATCCTCCAACTTCTTTTCTTTGTATCTCTTCTTGCACAAGGATGGATAAAGGGTTGGGTCAAAGGGAATGTGCAAATGGGTATAGTTTCTTTACTATGATTCTCCTCCTCCAAATGGGACCCCTAACCCTTCTTTTATAGGCTAGAAGAAGCTAGGTATTTGGACGAACCCTCGGTCGTGCATGGATGGAAGGTTTAGTTAACTTACCCAAAGCTGTGTGTTCCATCGAAAACTTTCCTTTTTTCATGCTTTTGTAGTACACGCGGGATGTTTTGGGTCAGCTAGCGTGTACACGCGTGCAATAATGGAGTAGGGCACGTGGGCCTTTATAAAATAGGTTTTTAAGAAGAGTTGTTCAATAGTGTTTTGGAAAAGAAGGAATCTAAGATGGCCTGATGCCAGGTAAGCATGTCTGGTGCAAATTAGGGTTATAACAGTGCCTCTTGTTTGCGACATTTCCTCAATATCTTTCAATCCATCAACTTTGTCGCAAATCTAATAGTTGGGTCATTAATGTTCTTGATAATTATCCCCTACTTCCTATTTTTGTGCCAATTTTTTCCTTTACTTCTTCTGCAATAGCTTTTTCTTTTGTTTTTTCATTGAGGTGTTGCTCTAACTTTACCCCATCTATCATTGATCATTTCAACTTGGCAATTAGTTTGACATCAATCAAAACAAGTATGTCCATCCATAAAAATACTACATGTAAGCACGCCAAAAGTTGTTTGACACATGCATTGACGTCTCTCCCCATGCCGAGATGAGGTATTTCCAACAAATTCATTATGTTGGAGTTGTAAAGTCTGTTTATCCATTGTTTAGGCTCCATAATCGAGATTCCTATCAAATTTGACCCCCTGTTCTCCATATAAACCTCCTGTGCAAGCTCTGGGAACTTGACAACTTCTGTCACATCGTGATCTACATACCATAATTTGGGAAAAAATCCCAACATATCTTCCAAAATGATGATTGATTCTGAAGAGTGAGCAACTGACAACTCAATCTATTTTTGCATGCGCACTGTTGCCTTCTTCTTCGACCACCTGACTGATGTTTCATTTAGGGTTTCTTCTTCTTTCATTTCCTCATCCGTGGCACGTTCATCCTCAGGCTCTCGATTTTCCTCTATTGCATGTGTACCAGAATCTATTTTGTCACTATCATCGTCATCATGTTCACCCTCTGTGTGCATCGTTCCTAGAATTTATGTTCTTGGGTTCACTTCCATCCTAGGGTTTCAACCTTTCGTTGCTTGCCTAATTTTTGCCACTTCTTCTTATGGGTTTTCTTCTTCAATCTTCTTCAGGCTCATGGATTCAGTCTCTATAGTGGGAATATCATCCACATCGACCACTCTGGTCGTTTCTTCCAATGGTCTATTACTGCTACGGGTCCTTCGCACGAACTAGCTTGGTTCTCTGAACTTTGGCAGTGTCATCTTCTTGTATTCAAGAAAAATATATTGTAGATCTCGGTTGGGTCCTTCACAAATTATCAATTACTCACACTTTGTTTGCTCGATTGCTCAAAAATCACACTGGTGTTTTGTATTTCCTGACTTTTTCCCTTTTATAGACTTTGTCATTAATGCTTTGATGCATCCTTTATTTTTCGTTCACCAGTTTTCCACTTTTTTTGTCATCCTCTGTCTCGTCGTGCAATTCTTACTTTTCCTGCACGCAGTCTTATGAATTATGTCACATCATTTTTTTGTCTGCTACACATTGTCGTTCTCAAATATCTGTTTTATCACTTATTCCTCTAACTACATTTTTTTTCTCTTTTCTTCATTTTTCTAGTTTTCTCTTCCTTTTTTCTTCTTTTTTCTACTTTTTCTTTTATTTTTCTTCTTTTTATACCTAATATATACAATATGTACAAGTCTACTTGTTGCACTACAACTACTGAGGGTTAGTGCCAAGTGGGTCAACTGTCCCTATACAATTTCAGTCGACTACCATTGATTAGTCCTTGAACTTCCTTTCTTGCTAAATCCTGCAACTGTACAACACCTCCATCTGTGAGAGACTTTATCTGGTATGGCCCTAGCCAATGCATTCTAAGCTTCTCTCGGAGCTACAAATATTTACTGTCATAAAGTAGAACTAGATCTCCAACCTTGAATTTGCTCTTCTTAATGTGTTTGTCATGCCATGCTTTATCCTTTTCTTTTTGTAACTCTTGATGGAAACCTTCTATGATTCTATCTTCTTCTAATTCCATCAGTTGAGCTAGTCTTTGTTGTGTTGTGCCCCTTTCTATCATATCTTAAATTGTTGCAATGTGTAGGCTTGGTATCAAATAATCTAAGGTAACTACTACTTCCTTTACATATACCAACCTAAAGGGTGTATTCCCTGTTAGCTTCTTGCATGTAGTTCTGTAAGCCCATAGTATTGTTGGTACCTTCAAATCACAGTCATCCTTGTTTATAATGCAAATATTTGTCAAAGTACTTTGTTAAAGGCTTCCATCGTCCCATTAGCTTGAGGGTGATAAGGAGTTCTCTTCTGATGATGTGTCTTAAACTCTTCAATCATTTCCTCAATTGCATTGTTAATAAAGTGAGCCCCTTGATCACTCATCAATATTTTTGGGCATCCAAACCTTGTCACTACCTGTTCAAATAAAAAGTGTGTTGCAGTCTCTACGCTGCAATCCTTTACTGGTGTTTCCTCAGCCCATCTGGCCAAGTATTATGTCATTGTAATAATATATCTTTCTCTTGATCTTCTTGTTGGTGGATTAATTGGCCCTACAAAATCTATTGCCCATTTATCAAACACTTGTAAAGTTACTTGAGGTCTCAATGGAATTTCATCCCTCCTGGATGTTTCCCAACTTTTTGACAAACATCACACTTTTGATAGTACTCCTTTGAATCCTTATGAACTGTTGGCTACCATAATATTGCATGAAATACCTTATGCGCAGTAGCTTTCCCTACATAGTGTTCTCCAACAATCCCTTCATGTTCTTCTACTAGAATGATAGGCCTTTCATGCTCCATAACACATCTCCTTAGAATTTTATATGCTCCAATTTTGTATAAATGACCTACAATCAACTGATAATCTACAACTCTGACCACCAAAATTTTCTTATGAACAGTAATAAATTCTCTTGGTGCAAATCTTGTACTCAAAAACTTAATAATGTCAACAAAACACTCATCAATTATCTATATTGAAAACAATTGTGTATATGGAAAGTTTTCTTCCAAGTTACTTGGTTCTTCTCCATTAGTTATCCTAGATAAGTGATCTGGTTCTGCATTCAATCTTCCAGGCTTCACCAAAACTTCAAATGCAAACTCTTGAAACAAAAGTATCCATCTACATATTCTCCCCCCCAACACTGGCTTATTCACTAAATATTTTAGAAGAATGATATGTAAACATCTTGAAATGTTTCCCTAACAAGTATTGTCTATATTTCTGCAAAGCATACACCATAGCTAATCCTTCTCTTTCTGTAGTGTTATAGTTATGTTTTGAATATGATAAATTTTTGTTTGCAAATGAAATAGGGTGATATATATCACCTTCACCTAGTTGTGTCGATACTACTCCTAATGCTATTGTAGATGCATCCACATGCACATGAAATTATTTTTTCCAATATGGAAATACTAAAATTGATGCAGTACCCATATTCTCCTTCAAAATATCCAAAATCTATTGGAATTCATCATTATTTTGATACTTAGTGTCCCTCTTCATCAAGTTCTCCATCGGTGCAGTAATTTGTGCATATCCCCTTATGAACTTCTTATAATATCCTGTTTGACCAAGTGTACTTTTCAACTAGTGCACTGACAACAATTTTAGCAGGATTAACCAGTAAACCATGTTTACACACCATATGTCCTAACAAAATACCAAAAGGAGCAATGAAAATACATTTCTCAATATTAAATGATATCTGACACTGTCTACATATGTCCAACATCAGCCTTAATACTTTAACATGATCCTTCAATAAACTAAACTTCTAAAAACTTATGAATAAAGTCCTTAAAGGATGCTACTACTACTCTTGAAAAAATTATTGGTGCATTATTTAACCCAAATGCCTTAACTATATATTGAAATGATCCCCATTCTGTCGCAAAGGTTGTCTTATGTCTATCTTCTGGTGCAATCCTTATCTGATGGTATCCTGAAAACCCTTTTGTAAAAGAATAAGCTTCTTGACCCCTACATTCTCCAAAACTTCATTTGTAAATGGGGTAGGAAAAGTATCATGTAGGAAAGCATCATTCAATTTTCTCAAATCTACACAAATCCTAATCCCTCCTTGCTTCTTTTCCTACATTGCCATAGGACTAATCCATTATAATTCTTCCATGGGTTCTATGACACCAACTTCTAACATTTTGTCAAGTTCTTCTTTCACTTTATCTTTCTATATTGGATTCAATCTATAAGGTCTATGTATTATAGGTATGGCTTCTGGATTCAAAGGGATCTTCATCTCTCCTATCTCTCCTGCTAATCCCTTCATCTCTAAAAATGTCGCTAGGAATAAGTCATTGTAATCACGCAATAATTTTGTGATCCTTTCTACTGTCTGATTATCCCAATAATCTCCAATACTTGCCATATTTAGGTTTTTTGTAGTTCCAATGTTTAACTTATTGATCTTCAATGGTGCATCATAATCTTTTGAATCTAGTTTTGGAACTTCTACTTCCCTTTTACCTTCAACATCTGAGATTTGGATATTGTGTGAGTTATCTTCTGTTGGATCTTCTTATTCTGCGACATGATATACATGGTAATAGCTATTTAACATTCTGTCTATGCTAGTTCTGATAAGTTGGGGAGATGTCACATTCTATTTCTTCAAATATCATTTCTCTTACCACTTTCAGCGTTGTATCTATCTCTGGACTTTCATTCTCAAAGGCAAATCTAACTACAAAATTATGTTGTATCTCTTCCCAGTTAGCAGTTTATCTGTGATGTTCCTGTTTTTTCTACCATTTCTTCGGAATGCCTTCTAATGTGTGAATAAAATGGTGTTTCCATTCTTCTGGTGGTACTAATATCCATTGAACCATGCACCTATATACACATTCTCTGGGTTTTCCAAATCCATCATATTTCTCCAAAGCTATGTTCTCTTGATCTGCACCAAATTTAATGTGCAACAACCTCTTGCACTGAAACCAGTTATTGATCTTCTTCTTATGTGTACTCCACCATCTTGCAGGTGTAGCTTTCAAAGCAATATCTAATGATGGTAATATCTTATTTTCCATAACCTCAACCTCAAACTTCATTAAAAATTCTTATAAGTCGTTCAAACCATAAAAAGTAGGAGGTTCTCTTATCTCTATACCAACCCATCTCAGTGCGCGCGTCATTCTGGCACATCTTCTGGTGGATAATTCATGTAGTCATCGATGTCAGTCTTCCAGTCCTATTTTATATTTTGAATCACAATAAATTATACTCGTCCAACTAATCATGACATATGTAGTTGGGTTGATATATTCCTCTTCGTGCATAGTAGTTCTGTATAACTAATTTACATCTTCTATAAGAATATTGGCTGTCGCAGGTTCCACATACCTTCCTCCTTCTAAAGGATCCAAAGGTGAAAAAACTCTATATTCTTCAGATTCAAATATCATCTTCCTTGTCTTCAAAATGATAATAGTCTGGTTTCCAAAATACCAAACTAGACCCAACAAAGCTGGATATGGAAAATTATTATCTACTATGACAATGACTTCAAAGTCTCCCATGGTGCACACACCATCTAGATATATTGGAATCCCTTTCAATCTTCCAATTGGAACCACTTTGTGTTGATTTTATAGCTTCAATTAAATAGGTGAATACCCCAGTTGAGGTTCTCCAATATCTTTCCAAGTCTTCTTTAGCAGAACATTGACTTCATACCCTAAATCTAGTATGATATCCCCCATGTTGAAATATCCTACGTTTTCATTCAGCCTGAATTATCGACTTGTTCTTATCTTCTTCTGTACCTGATTCACTGTCTTTACCCCTTCTCCCCCAAGATGACACTTTTCTAATAGATTTTGCAATATTTGTAAATATTTTCTATCATTCAGCAACTTTACACAAGATCCCAAAAAGTTTCTTAAGTTACTTACTTGCTTTGAAGGTTGCTCTTTGCTGGTCTAATCAAATAATGGAGGCATTTAATACATCGGTACCTCATCAACTGGCAATATCCTTGAAGTAGTTGCAATTTTTTCCTTCAACATCTCATGTCTAGCCTCTTTGAATATCTCTTTCTCTTTGCACATATCAAACTTTTGTTCAAGCATTGTATTCTTCCTGACCCACTAGTACTGATCTTGATCCTTCTTTGTTGCATCATATCTTGTCTTAGATCCACCACTAGTAATTATGTTAATATTTTTGTCATCCTCTTCTCGATTTTCTACAACAATCCATTGGACATTCCGATCGGTCTAGTTTCTCTTTTCCTGTATATTTATTAAAAGTATTGGACAATCCTCTAACTCATGGTCTGTTGCACGACAATACATACATGTCGCAGGTGGTTGTGGATAATCTCTTGCATCGTGTCTAGGTTTCTGACAATTATGACACACTATTGGTCCTCGACTTCCTCCAAATCCTCTTCCTCCATGGCCTCCTCCTCTAAAGCCTCCTTTGTTTCCCTGATTATCTCTACGCAGTGTATTATACATAGGTCCTTGATTATATTGTGGTTGTGCATTATTATACTGTGGTGGTGTTGTGCACTGTTGTGCAGGATTATATTGTTGTTTCCCTTGAAACGGCTGCACATTATACTATGTGTAACACACCCAACCCCTTAAGTACCTTTTTAAGGGATGGGGAATCAAAATTTCACTTTCCTCCATCATCCTGAATCCTCTTCCTGAGATCTCCTTCACCTTATTCTCATCAAGTGATTTCCAACGACTATCACGATGCTCAAATCCGAGCTCTGGATTGGAAGTTATTCCCTTCTAAAGCTCTTCATGCATCATTGGTCAAAGGCCATGTGGCACCCATGTGGGTTCACCTCATTCGTACCATTCCACCTGGAAAGGACTTTACCATGGTTTTCAACCCTTAGTGATAACATGGTTGTTGGAGAGGTGGTTACATGGTATGTTCCCCACATCTTCACGAACATCGGGACTTTGGCCCTCCATCCTTCCTATCCATGTCTGAAACATTCCCAAATTCCCGAAGCCCCGGAATCCTACCACATGGCTCCGACCTTCGACCCTAATGGAGAATACATCCTAACACACTAAACCTCCCGAATTTACAAACTCCCAAACTCCCAAGGTCGCACTAGCCATTAGTTCAAGAAACTATGCACTAGAGGGTGACATGCAGAAAATAACAGAGATGACACGTGGTACTATCAAATGGGAGACACATGTCACTTTTCAATTGGAACAAAAGGTCTGTAAAAAGAATGAATCAAGGTGACATGTGGCATTTCAAACATGGGTTCACGTCACCCTAGGTGACATTAGCATGCTATGTCACTTTGGACTGATAGCCTCTAGAAGCCTCCAACCTCTCCTACCTACAAAATCGCCTGGAGCTCCAAAGTCCAAACTCCTACCAACAATATCTCAATAAAGTTCATCCCATGGTCAAGACAGGTCCACGTAGATCCCCATATCTACAACCTCTGTTGTTGCATGGCTTTGGATTTCATGGGTTTGGCTATGCAATTTCCTCTTTTCTCCCGAAGTGGTCAGGGTCATGCTGACCACAGTCTAGATCCAATGGTTAGGAGGGATCCGGATGCATCCTTGGATCAATAGTCCTCGTCGCTTCGCGACTTCGACATTCGGGGGGTTTCGCCTATTTAATATTGTTGTTTTCCTGGAGTGGTCAATTTTGAATTGACCATGACATATATCCAACAATCAGAGAATATCATGAAGCATCCTTAGATCTATGGTTCTCATCACTTCATGATTTTGGTGTCCGGGTGTTCCACCCGTTTAACACTCCCTTTCTTCTGGAGTAGAACTTCACCGAATTGTTATACACTAATCCTTCCACTAGTTGATCAAATGGTTGGGAGAGGTTCTCAATGGAATCTCCATATCAATGAATCACAACTCTAGCTTAAAGATCCCTAGGTTTTAATGTTCAGCCACTCCTAGAGGGACACTTGTCAACCCGAAACGCACTATAAAGATACGTGACACATACCTCAGGCTACTGACATATATTTACTTTGTCACAAGTCCACCACACATGGAATCACTATTTCTCGATGCGTGGACCCCCATGTGTTCTCGACATGATGCACATGTCCCTACAATCAAACGGCCTAGAGGGGTCCCAAAGGATCCTTAGATTGATGACCCACATTACTTCACGACTCCAACATTCGGGGGTTTTGGTGTTACAAAACCTCTTTACTCCCAAAGTGGTCAATGCCATACTAACCACGACGTAGATCCAATGGTCATGGGAGATCCCAAATACCCTTAGATCTACAGCTCGCATTACTTCACAGCCGAGAAGTGGAATGGGGCTTAAAAAGGGGATGAATCCCACGATTATGGCTAACTAACCCTTAGTTTTTGGTCATCTATCAAGTTACCAGTTGATAGGTCACCTTCGCCATAGTCTGGATGTCGTGAGGAATTCCAACATCCTAGAGCTCTTGTCCCCCGAAGCTTAGAAGGCTTAGCTCCCATTGAGGATAGCGTTGGGTTCCATGGTCCTGGTCATATGACTTTTTTGACAAGTTTTGAGGGCTACACCCCTATCTCTCAACCGAAATTTGGCTAAGGTCATGGGAATGATCCTATGGTTATTTGGATGACTGGTTTGAAGGAAGTTCCTTCCATTCACAAAACTTAAGTTCTAAAACAGGGGAAAGGTATTTTCAAAGGATCAACGGGACTATAGCAGTCCAGTAGAGTCTGCTCCGACTCTAGAACTATGAAGTTGATCCTTGGGAAAACACCTTGAGGATTTTCCAAACAGCCTAGAAGCCAAATGTGTTATCTTACGACCATTCAAATGAAACAGTTTACAAAAGAACACTAAGAATTATTACCATTAATTTCACGCAAGGCACAATTTATCACAATTACAGACATTGAAATCATGCATTTAAATTCTAGTACACAAGGTATATGAATTACTTATCTATTACAGTCAATCACCAGCTAACTGACTATGGGTGTTTTTCTTTCTACCCAACTGTTGGCTCAGAGGCATTCATTCTTAGCGTTCTGGCCACCCCTGTGCCAATCCATGATATCACTGGGGAAATTTTGCAAATTCTCAGAGATCATTTCTCTATCACAACCTCTGTTAAGTTTATCAGATGCTCCCACAACATCAAGCTCATGACCTCCTTCTCAGGTCATGTTTTCTACAAACTATCTGATATTCGTTCTCATGTTCTCTCCCCGTTTCTATAACATCTTAATTATGTAGTTCTTCTTCTCTGCTAGAGAGCCTCACGTGCTCGTTTCCTTTTTCCGAATGGTCTCCCTTTTCTCTTGCACGCCCTCTCCTTTTCCCCCAGGGAGGTTCTGGACCTTTCATGTTCCTTTTATTAGAAGGAATTCAGATCAATCTAGACTTGCAGGAAAACTACACTCTGTGGTACTTCAGGCTGACAGTTTTATGTCTCCTTAGCCAGACTCTCCATGCTTCCACTCATAAGGGTAGTTGATTGTTCAACCACCAATCCTTCTTTCATTAACTTATTTTTCCTTTGGATCAGGATGAGGCTTATTATTTCAACAAAGAGAATTTGAGTCATTTTGACATAATGAACCATCTCTGGAGTTTCCCCACTCTTTCCTTTAGTGATATCATGACCAGTAATTCAAGGCTTCACCCCCATAGTCAGTTATTGGCAATCTAAAAAATAATGCATTTACATTGTTCGCATGCCATAGAATGGTAATCATAATTAATTATTAATTACAAGCTGGGGTAAACATGAGTATTACAATCCCCTCCCTCTTAAAAGGAAAATTGTCCTCTATGTTGTTTCTCAATAACACTTGTCATGCCTTTGTCATTCAGTTGCTTCTGAAATATTGATCCTCTTTCTTGGTCAGGTCCTTTCTAGACACTTGGCCTTCATCACATGCTTTCAATAATCTTGGAAAACAAGCATATTAATCACAATTTCATGCGAAAACATTTTATTGTTGTGCAAAATTCAAGAGGAAAAATTTCATAATCTAGCACAATACTTATCTGTGAAATTCATGGATTTGTATCCATATGGTTGTCTTTTTATCTTAGCTCACTGTTTTTCCTTGACATACCCATTATGTGCATGATTCCAATCAATATTTTATAAGAATTATCAGAGTCTCTTCTTCCTTACGTTCACTCACCCTCCAGGCCTAGGCTCAAGCATCCCCTTCTCTCCTATATAGCCTCTCGGGTGATCCATATTTCCTTGCCAAGACTTTCTCGCATAGTAAGAGTTATAAAGACTTCATTGAGCCTTACAATCGAGGTGTCCCTCTGAATTTCTCAGCTAAGGTGTCCCTTCAGCTTGTGCTTCCACAACACAACATATTCTAGGGAAATCATGTATTACCACCGGGTCCTCATGTCTCAACAATAGTATTTTTCTCCTCACCTATATCACATGTATACAAAAATTATGAGATATTATCATCAATTTCAAATTCATAATTTTCTTGCAAATCTGTCACCCACAAATTTCCAAATTCCACATTTATTTTCATATTTGTTTCGCACAGGAACTAGATTCACAATTATGGGACTTTCCTTCCCATAGTAGTTTAGCTCAGCGAGAATTTGGTCTACCTTATGGGCTTACAACGCTTCCATATCCAAGACCCTTTTCTTCCTGCAATCTCAACATTCCTCACCAAACAAATTGTTAGTTTTCATGCACATTATATTTTCAAAACTATGCATACTAATAGTCCAAGTCATTTTCACCTATCCAACAGTACAAACCAAGAAGGAAATATCATTCTTTACGTATGCATCCTTTCAGCATACCATTTTTTTTCTAAATAAAATTAAAATATCAAATGACTTTAATCAATGTGTCAATATTCATGGCCACACTCATACCCACTGTACCCTTTTAGATTGGGTTAAGTTTTGCCACACGTATGATAAGAACTTTATCATGGTGTGTTGGAGCTCAACCAACCTCTCAACTTCAATTATATATATCTCACTAAAATAATAAAATATTTCAGAAGGGGCTCTTAGCCAAACCCTTCATACCTTATGCCTTATAGACATGAACACTTTTATACATGTTCTGAATTTCAACAACCTCTCTAATATTTCCTCATCAGTGGTGCTTTATGGGGACTTTTAGAGTCCCTTCAACAAATTTCAACAACAACCTTCTCGTATTCATCCTCTGCTTGAGGTTTTCCATCATTGGTAATTATCTTTCCCAACAGTTTCAATTTATTTTCTACACATGACATATATCACAAATACATTAGTCATCATGTAAAATAAAAATGCATGTATCGTAGCATTCAAATCAATAAACTATTTTCAGATATGTCCTAGGATATCTTTATGCACTTCTTCACATTATCCTTGATGTTTCCACGAGTGCAACATAAAAAATTCTCAATTGTTTCTACAGTCATACAACCATCATAATTATGATGTCAAAACATTCACTTTCATCAACACACCAATTTCTCATCCCAGAGAAAACATAATATACAACAAGAAAGGAGTTAAGGGCTCTTCCCTTTTCCAACTCCCTCTACACATCCTGGGACTTTCAGTCCAGCTGAGCTATTCCAAGGCCTCTTTGTATTTACTTATCACGACTCAACCAAGGCTATTCATTTAAACATACTCATTGGTTTATTTTCCTTTTACCCATTGTAGTTTTTTTCATAGTTGTTCTTTTAAGGACTACAACTCTGTTAAGAAATTCAAAGTTTTTTTTTTAAGATCAGAAAAGTATTCCACCTTTTCATTTTATTTGCTTCTACAATTTACTTCTTATTGTGATCTCCATGCTCTTTTCCTTGAGAATTCTTAGTTAGATTCACCTCAACCTTCTTGGTAAATCAACATGCTACAACAACAAACCTTTTGTTCACAATGAATCCCGAACTTGTGCATTCTTCACATTACCATTCAGTTATAAGAATGGTCAACATTCATTTGTTAGTCTTCCACTCATACATTTTTTTTTAGAATGTAATCTAGGATAATTATATAAATAGACTTGCAGCTCACTGCTTAATTCTTAGTAGTCATTAAGGTTGTGATTATGTTCTGCTGACATGGTCTTTACAAAGTTCCTTAACTGGGTACTCCTTTGGCATGTAGCTTCCTTATTGCATATCCATCACTATATTTGATGGCCTCAACCTTGAGTTAGATTCAACTGCTTACCAAATATACCATAAGGAATATAAACATGCATTTTTGTTATGCATCCAGCTTATTTGTCCACACTTATTCCTTTCTTTGTTAACTTACATCCATGATGTACTTAACCACATGAATAATCATAAGCCTATGTGTAGGTACCATAGGTATATTTCACAGCTCACATACATATTTACTTTAAAATAATTCAACTCATGATTGTTCACAATCCTTCTCATGCATTCCTAAAAGGCATAATCATTTTGCCTCTTATCATGACAACATAGCATTCTTGCTCATTTACTCTTTCATATTTTATACTAGCCTTTCCTAACGGAATGGAGCACATTCCCCTCAAGTTATAATTCAAAATACAACTTTCATGAATCTTCATAATCGAGTCAGCCATGCATCCATGGTATTCATTTAATCTTGGAAAGTGCAATTCTTTCATTACATTTCACTCATTTAGGCAATCACATAGTGCCTTTAGTATACATATACTCTTACATCATACATGTGCCTCACTTTCACATTTAATATCATTCACTCATATCTATTTGGTCTTAATATGAATCTTCATATCAAGAACTTCACATTGCATTAGATCCATGCACTCAAGCATATACAAACATAGCCAAACATTCATCATGCAATCTCATTGCTCCCACCTTTTCCATGTCATTCATACACATGGAAATATCATACTTTTAGATCCTTCTCTCAAGGATATTACAATCATTCTTATGATAATTCTCATAGAGATACTCATCATTGAGCTGCTCTCTCTACTGAAACCTTGCAGTCATCCACATGATATCTACATGGAAGTTTAACCGACATAGTTATAACTATGTTCCCCTTTCTACACAACAACAACGAGTAAGAAGGCATTTTTGCCTCAACTAGTATAAAGTTATTCGACAACCCAGAAATATCATATGGCCAATTTCAACCATGCCCAAGGAAACAAGACGGCTTATCAATCTTCTGAATGGTCTTGATCAACAGACATTTCGATCAAGGGAATCATTTTCTATATTCCCCCTCACTACGCTTTTAAGTATACCAAGCCATACCTTATGGATACCATCCACCTATGGATGTCAACCTGGCCCATTGTTCATATAGAAGTGTCCCAACACTTCTTATACCACATCCAGGATCCACATTTCATTAATTCTCCTACCTTATCCTCATAAGGCACTATGTACTCAACATCATCGACCTTTTACTTCTACTTCCATAGTCAGATCATCACTAGCCATATGATTTATGACATCACCATATTTTAAATTCAATGAAAGACTATAATAAGTACATATGCATGGTATATGCATGCTCTATCTTTGTGATATACATTTCAGCATATCTCTGTGCAATAAGCATTATACCCATGTCTACATGCAGATGAGTTCCACTTACTTTCCTCTTGCATTTTCATGTATAGACATACCCTTAGTTAGTAGGGGTACACACTTCCCTAGCACAACCATGATATTTTGAACTTGCTCATGTCATTTCACTTCTTCCATGAGGTTCATTCTTAGTCCTCGTGACTTCTTTTATTTTTCAAAGAGGGGTTACCCTAGCATGAATTATTTCAGTTATGACATGTCAAGTAGGTTGATCTCACCTACTCCAATGAGGTCTCTAGACATGGAGGATTTTTTTCCCCATTCCAAATCCTCCATTTAATCAAGACTTTTAATTAACAAAGGCTTCATAAGCCTACATTTTAGGCAATTCCTGCCACTTATTCACTCCATTTTCCTTCTAGACTCGAGTACTCCTTAAAACAGGTTTATTCCATTTGCATCCAAGTTGTATTATTAATGTCCCTCAGCATAATCCCACTTTTGTAGGACTGGCTATAATTTCTCCAAAATAAGTGATAGCCTTCTTCTGCCATAGTCTAGCATGATTCAATCTCGTTGGGTAAAATCCCAACTGAATTTTAAGCTGCATCTTTCTCCTGAAGGAACTTATGCAGATCATTTCCATATGGCAGTAATACTCTCAACATGCTCATCTTATCCTTGGTAAACTAGGTGTATGATTGTTCTCCGGCCCATCAAGGCCTATGTTTGAATTATGCTCTGTTAGATAGGGTAGGGAAGGGTGCCCTCTCCCTTAAAGTTTTCTAAGAAATAAAAATAATCACCTGACTCTTTCATGAGCCCAAGAAGGCCAAGTGTTGTTTCCCTCTCTAATACCACTTTGTAACACACCCAAACCATTAAGTACCTTTTTAAGGGATGAGCCATCAAAATTTCTCTTTCCTCCATCATTTCTAATCATCTTCCCAAGATCTCCATCACCTTCTACTCATCAAGAGCTTTCCAATGACTATCACCATGCTCAAATCTAAGCTTTGGATTGGAAGTTATTCCCTTTCAAAGCTCTTCAAGAATCATTGTTCAAAGGCCATGTGGCACCCACGTGTCTTCACCTCATTTGTACCATTCCACTTGGAATGGAATTGACCATAGTTTTCATCCCTTAGTGATGGCATGGCCGCTGGAGAGGTGGTTACAGGGGATGTTCCCCACGCCTTCATGATCACCGGGCCTTCGGGCCTTCGTCCTTTCTATCCATATCTAAAATATCTAAAATATTCTCGGAGTCTCGAAGCCCCAGAATCTTGCCATGTGATTTTGGCCCTCGACCCTAATGGAGCATATGTTCTAACACCCTAATCCTCCTGATGTTTCAAACTCCCAAACTCCTAGGGTCCCACTAGCCATTAGGTCAAGCAACTATGCACCAGGGGGTGACACGCGGCAAAGAACGAAGATGAAACGCGACCCTATCAAATGGGAGACATGTCATGTTTCAATTGGAATATAAGGTTTGTAGAAAGCATGAATCAAAGTGACATGTGGCATGTCAAACATCAGTCCACATCACCCTAGGTGACATCAACGTGCCACGTCACTCTGGACTGACAGCCTCTGGGAGCCTCCAACCTCTCCTACCTATAAAATCACCTGGAGCTCTGAACTCTGAACTCCTACAAGCAACCTCCAAATACATTTAATCCCACGGTTGAGACAGGTCCATGTAGATCCCCAAAGCTACGACCTTCGTTGCTTCGAGACTTCGGAGTTCGGGGATTTGGATGTGTAATTTCCTCTTTGATCCTAGAGTGGTCAGCATCGAGTTGACCATGGTATAGATCCAATGGTTAGGAGGGATCCCGACACATCCTTGGATCAACGGTCCTCGTCGCTTCACGAATTCTGTGTTCAGGGGATTTCACCCGTTTAATACTCTTGTTCTCCTGTAGTGGTCAATTTTGGATTGACCATGATGTAGATCCAATGTTTGGGGAAGATCCTGAAGCATCCTTGGATCTACGGTTCTCATCACTTCACAAGTTCGGTGTTTGGGGGTTCCACCCGTTTAACACTCCCTTTCTTCCAGATTAGAAATTCATCAAAGTATTATATGCTAATCCTTCCACTAGTTGATCAGATGGTTGGGAGAGGTTCTCAATGTAATCCCTAGATCAACGGCTCAATGAATCTAGCTCAAAGGTCCCTAGGTTTCAGTATTTGGCCACTCCTAGAGGGACACCTGTCAACTTGAAACACGCTGGAAAGATATGTGGCACATGCCTCAGGTTACCAACATCTCTTTACTATGTCACAAGGCCACCACACATGGCATCATTATTGCTCGATGCATGCACCCCCACATGTTATCGACGTCTTGCGCATGTCCCTATGATCAAATGGAAGAGAAGGGTCATGAAGGATCGTTAGATCAATAGCCCACATTTGGGGGTTTTAGTGTTACAACACCTCTGTCCTCACAAATTGGTCAACGTCAGACTGACCACGACGTAGATCCAATGGTCAGGGGAGATCATGAATACCCTCATATCTATGGATCGCATTATTTTGCAACCAAGAAGTGGATCGAGGTTTAACAAGCGGACGAATCCCACGATTACGGGTAACTAGCTGTTATTTTTCGGTCATCCGTCAAGTTACCAGTTGATAGGTCACCTTCGGTGCAATCTGCATGTCATGAGGAATTCCAACATCTCAGAGCTCCGGGCCCCCGAATCCCTAAAGCTTAGAAGGCTTAGCTCTCGTTGGGCGTAGCACTGGGTTCCATGGTCTTGGTCATATGAGGTTTTTGAAAAGTTCTAAAGGCTACACCCCTATCTCTCAGCTGAAATTTGGTTAAGGCCGTGGGAAAGATCTTGCATTTATTTGGACGACTGGTTTGAAGGAAGCACCTTCCATTCACATAACTTAACTTCTAAAACATGAGAAAGGTATTTTCAAGGGATCAACAGGACTGTAGCAGTCCAGCAGAATCTTCCCTGACTCTAGAAATGTGAAGTTGATCCTTGGGAAAACACCTTGAGTATTTTCCAACCATCCCAGAAGCCAAACTTGTCATCTTATAACCATTCAAATGCAATAGTTTATAGAAGAACAATAAGTATTATTACCATTAATTTCATGTGAGGAATAATTTATCACAATTACAGACATTCAAATCATGCATTTCAATTCTAGTACATAGGGTATATGAATTACTTATCTATTACAGTTGATCACCAACCAATTGATTGTGGGTATTCGCCTTTCCACCCAACCGTAGGCTTAGAGGCATTCATTCTTAGCACTCTGGCCACCCCCGTGCCAAGCCATGATATCACTAGGGAACTTTTGAAAATTCTCAGAGATCCTTTCTATGTCATAGCCTCTACGAGGTTTATCATATGCTCCCACAACATCAAGCTTGTGACCTCATTCTCAAGTCATATTTTCTGCAAACTCTCTTAGATTTGTTCTCATGTTTTCTCCCCTTTTCCAGAATAGCTTAATTCTTTAGTTATTCTTCTTCGGTGGAGAACCTCACGCCCTCTCTTCCTTTTTTCAAATGGTCTCCATCTTATCTTTCATGCCCTCTCCTTTTACCCAAAGGAGGTTTTGGACCTATCATGTTCCTTCTGTCATAAGGAATTCAAGTCAGCTTGGACCTGCAAGAAAACTGCACTCTATGGTACTTCAGGCTGATAGTTTTTTTCTTCTTAGTCAAACTCTCTATGCTTCCATTCATGGGGATAGTTGATTGTTCAACCACTAGTCCTTCTTTCATTAACTGATTTTTCCTTGGGATCATGATGAGGCTTATTATTTCAACAAAGATAATTTGAGTCATTTTGACATAATGAACCCTCTCTGCAGTTTCCTCACTCTTTCCTCTAGTGATATCATGGCCAGTAATTCAAGGCTTCACCCCCATAGTCATTTATTAGAAATATAAACAATAATACAATTACATTGTTCACATGCCATAGAATGGTAATCATAATTAATGATTAATTACAAGTTGTGGGAAATAGGGGTATTACATTGTGGTTGTGCTACAAATTGTTGTGCATCATTATACTATGACTAGTGTGTAGGTTGTCCTGCTATGTGCTCAACTTGCACCCTATATGTGTCTACAATCATTTCCTTCATCATCTCCAAATTTCTACAGTCCTTGTATTCATGCCCTACTAATTTGCAAAAATTACAAAATGTACTCTTCGAAACTATCGAATACTTTTTCATCATGGATTGTAACACCCCGAGTTTTGAGTCATGAATTAAATAATGTATTTTGTTAATTTATGAAAGGCCAGAGTGCCTAAACAATTGAAAGAGGCCAGTGTGCCTAGGAAATGTAATGTTTTGATCATTATTAATAATAAATACATCTTTGACTGCTAGACGAACAAGGACAAGAGTTATAGCGGGATATCATTCCACAAGAGAGGGGCCTTGAGGGGCTAAGTACTTATTTTTATATTCTAATTACCCATTTTTGTTTTAATGGAGAATAATAGTTACATGAGCTTCTTGGGGGGGGAGGCCAAGTGGTCCCTTAATTCCAAGAATTACATAAACCCGTCCTTTGTCTATTTGGGGGCTCTCACTCCCATTCTCGTTCTGGTTCTTCTGTTGGTTTCTTTTCTCCTCCCATTCACTCACTCACTCATTGTTTAAGACATCGCCTTACCATTTAATTCATGAATTTCGTTCACTCTTAGTTTTGGTTCATTCCACCACCCCCACATCTTTCCTCATTTGTGTCTTAGCTTGGGAAAGGAAAACGAACTCTTGAAGGGAATTCATGGTATCGTTGGCTGTAGAGGCTGTTGGAGTATTCCAGCTATGAGTCAAGACCTGCATGTCTGAGATTCTTTGGTATGGGATCATTTTTTCTCACACTTGCGAGTCCTAAGAGTCCCATCATGGATATTCTAGTCCAGTTTCACTGGAGCCCTAGAAGGAGAGGGACATCCTAAGGAACTATGCAGAAGAGAAGGGGTTCCATTCTCTTGGGTTGTGCAGGTTGGGTAGAAGAGATTTGGGTACTTGGATTGTTGTGGGTGTTGAGAATACTATGATAGATTGAGTGTTGACTAGTTTGGGAAGATGAGTGACATTCTGGAACCGTCCTTATGGATTCATACCCTTGGCTCAGGGGTGACACTGTTGTTGAGACTTGGAACAATAGTGTCTATGGTTGGGTGGAACATCCTTGGTCTGCATCCCGTTGGTGTCTTGTTTTTAGAAAAGATAAGTGGTCTTTGTTATGGTTATTTACCTGTGTATGATTTATTCCATTGTGTATTTAATTATCTATGAATTTTGCATCTATGATATGCATGATTTCTTGTTATTGTTGTGCATGTTGTATGGTTCATTTATTTTATGTTTATCATGAATCTTGATCAATGCAGGTGAATATTTCATGCATCCTTGTTATTTAAAGTTATATCAGAGGTTGAATTAGTCCAGAAGAGGAATTGAAGTTAGTGTGCTTAGCCTGTGGGTGGTTGGGTACGTTACAGATTGTTATCAGAGCTCCATTTTTCAACACTAAGCCTGGATAGGTCGTGCAAGTGAAAATTGAAGAAAATTTTTCACAGAGAATCATTGTTGAAATGGAAAAATTTCAATTTATAGAGAATCCATGAGTGTCAGGAAGGCGTTGAAAGCACATTGTTGGCACAGGGGCAGACCCAGGGTTCAACACTCAAGAGCACACCAAAAAAACCCTAACTACCGACCCTTTCGACAACACCTGCAAAGCAGATGAAGTCTCACCCGAGGTAGAGGCAGGGGTGGTTGCAGGACTCCAGTGTCTGCAACCTTAGTTGGGACATCGATCTGTGATTACAACACCTTTACAGAGCACTTAGAAGTTACAGTTCATCAATATTTAACCAGTATCTACTTCACAGATAAAACCCTAATTACAACATCGCAGTATCCACACAGATCCGATATATTCAAGCACTAAGAACATCAACCTAGATTAGATCTAGCATTCATTCACATTATTCAGCACTAAGCTATAATGTTAGATTATTCTAAGTATATATCAGAGCACTAAGCATTTAATCACATAAACAAGAGAACAACCATAAAGCACAAAGAAACCACAACACAGGATATATGTGGTTCACCCCCAGCCTGGGGCTACGTCCAGCAACTCTTCTTCTTCTTTATTGTCTTTTGTCAATCTTCTACATGCATGGAGCCACAAGATCCTACTCCGCATAGGATAGGAGATCCATATGCACCTTGCCAGATCCTCCTTCCCCGAGTTAGGTTACAACACAAAGCTTCTACTTAGTCTCCTACAGTCACTTGCACTTAGCCTTGCAAGTCTCACACAACATGAATAGAGCATATACAACTATCACTTGTACTTAGCACCTCATAACACAGATAGCTATATCGTCTTATACACACCTCCTTATTACATCGCCTAGACATCTATTTATATATTACAAAAAGGGCATAAACATGGGCAAACCCATGGGACGACATTCCCATACCCGTTACATAGCCCAAAACCCAAAAATCCCTAAAAAGGGGTCTAGATCCCGTGATCTCTGCTTCGACTTGCACTCCGCCTTCGATAGCCTGTCGAAGTCCCAAAAGTAGGTCAAACATGACCAAGGATCCTCAAAACTTGGTCAGGGGCCAACAAGCCCCCAACACTCCCCTATGACTCATCCCAAGTCACTCTGATCTAGGTAGCTCTACTTCAAAAGCCTAGAGATTGGCTTGAGATGCTTTGACCTTTTGTTGCGCCAAGGCCTCCTTCTCAGAAAACTCTTGGATAACTTCTTCGTTGAAAGGTCCCTCCAAACATTGTTCAACTGCAATGACGACTTTCTCCAGTTTTTCTCCTCGACCTTCAATCTCCGCAAACAGTTGGCAAGCCTCATCCTGTATTGGTTGGAGGCTCTGAGTCACTTCCATGACTTTGATCTGAATTGTGTGGACCTGTCATTGAACAGTGCGTTGTTCCTGGGATCACTTCATCCTTTCAACTATGGACAGGGGCTTCAGTTGCGCCTGTACTGTTTTTGCTCGTTGCTTTACCTCCTAGAGTTGTGACTCCAGTGCCTTCAATTCAAGATCCTCAATGAGTGGCTCATAAGTTTAGGCACCACGATCACTTAGTTGTTTACATTCCATGGTGAGGGTCTTGATTCTCTCAACTGTGCTTCGAGAAGTTTCTTCTCTTTGATCTCATATATCCTACAAAGTGTTGGGCACTGTTCGTAGCTCCAGATCTGTGATTCTCTACTAAATTTATTGGATAGCTTCCACAAGTTGTGCTACTTGATGCTTTATCGGTTATTTCACTTTTTTATCTAAGCCTTTCACAGAGCGAAGTTCTCTTCTAACTACTTCTTTGACTCCGAGCTATTTTGCGTGTAACTCCTCTTTCTCTTATTGGATTTGTGCTTTCTTCTCTTCAAACTTTGTCTGGAGAGAAACCTTCTCCTATTGCACTCTAACTACACGTATCCCCTTCAGGAGGTACACAGTAGCCATGTTGTAATCAAAGTCTCTCCAGACATTGTCACGACTCACAGTGCCAATAAGAGGTGGGATGTAGTCAGGCAAGATAGTCGGGATTAACTTCGTGTTTGCCAAGTCATATCAATGCTTGGTTATTTTCTCTATTGCAGGTCAAGATGGTCCGTATCTGGGAGCAGTCGATGGGGAGGCTTGCACTCCTCTCGTCGATGAGGCTTTAATTTCGACAGAAATCACCTTCTCATCCATAAGGTCGATTAGAACTTCTTCGACAATTTTCTCTGCGGCGTTGAGCTTGTCTGACAGGCACACTTAGATCTGATAACACAGGTGGGTGAATGAGTGCTCAAAGCTATAGAACAAGTATCGATCTCAATAAACATAGCGCGGTAGTAATGGGTTTGACCTAGATACAATTCTCAAAGGCGTTCTCGGTGCAACAGTCGACGAAATAAGTAGACATGATGTAACGGATCTCTCCAACGGATGAGAGGCCTTCATCAATGTGGTTTTGTCCATTGCAGTGTGGTCCCAACCGTCTGATGGTGATCCTTTGGGCCATAACTATTGTTCTAACCATTCAGGTCATTGGGATAACGGTTATAATGCTTTCAATGGCTATATCGCTTCGCCATGGTGAAGTTCCATGTTGTGTTGTTCTGATATCCCGACGAAGTTCTAGTTTTGCAAATCTTCCTTCTGTGAAGTCCCTTATGGAACCTTCTGCAATTTTTCTATTTTTGCTCTCTTCTTACTAAGATTTCTAGCCTTCTTCCCTGTAATCTTTATCTCATTATTACTCTTTCCATTATGATTCTTATCTTCTTTTATCATAGTAACTTCGTGTTGTTGATGGTATTTCAAGGCCAATACTTCTTCTCTATATGGGGTAGGTGATCTACTCTTTTATGAGTCTTCTTGTGTTCTTTCAACTTCGACATCCAATTTTATGGTTCTAAATAGCTTCGATCTGTTCTCATGTTCTTCAATCAAGTGTGCTATCCTCCTAGTCATGAAATCTTTTAATTCTTGATTCTTTTGTTCTAAGACTTCCTCTTCTTTTCTTCTGGCCTGATCTTTCTCAATCCAAGTTTTTCCTAGTAATATAGCAAATGGGGTGTTGTTCTCAATAAATTTAACAACCTCAAAATCTTCTTCTATCAAAGTTCCATGAGAACTCATAGATATCTGGGTGAGTCTTCCACATAGAGTTATCAGATTTCCTCTAAATAATCCTATTCCTCCTAATGAAGGAATCATAGCAGGATTTCCTAAAATTTCCCAAGTTATTTATGTCATGATATTCACATGTGTTTCCTCATCCAGAACGCAGTCAATGTTGAAGTCTCCTATTCTTGTTTCTATGCATTCTTTTTCTTTGAAGCTCTATGATAATTCAATATTTATGTGATCCTTTAGGGTTTCTTTCATTTGTAGAAATACATTCTTTGACTCTTTCTGGGGTTCTACCATGATCTTAGTTTCTTGATTTTTCTTAGGGTTTTCTTGTCTCATATTCATTCTTTCAACCTTATAAATCATTCTAGGGAAATCCAAAACCTCATGGTCCATAGTTTGACAACAAAGACAACTAGGTCTTTTACCAGGGCATTCCTTAGCAAGATGTCTTGGTCTTCTGCAATTATAACACATGGTTAATCCTCTCTTTATTTGAAATGATCCCCAACCTTTCTTGTATTGCGCACTAGTATCATAGTAGTTATCCTGCAAAAAAATCTTTCTAGGTTCCTGCATCCATTTGTTAGTCCAAACATTCTTTCTATGCATAGGAATAACATATCTTTCATTATTTCTATCAGATCTACTCATATAAAACCTTCTTTCATCTAGTTGTGCCCTATTTTTCAAGCTAGGACAAAATTTATCAAACATACCCAGATCCATTCTTTTGAAATAAAAATTTCCACTTATCTTACCTTTTCAATCAAAAAAATTCGCTACTCTTACCTTTATCAGAGCACAAAGCTTTAAGAACTTACCTCTTTTCTTCATATCTAACATTTCTTCTTAGCATAGAGCTTCACAAGTCAAGTAGAATATTTCGCAGTAAAGCAACAAATCTCTACACAGAGATTTATTTTCTTTAGTTCCCAGCAATCACAGTTTCAAGTCCCGACAACGAAACCATTTGTTGGCACAGGAGCAGACCCTGGGTTCAATGCTCAAGAGCACACCAACAAAATGCTAACTACTGGCCCTTTTGGCAACACCTACGAAGCAGATGAAGTCTCACCCGAGGTAGAGGCAGGGGTGGTTGCAGGACTCCAGTGTCTTCAACCTTAGCTGGGACATCGATCTGTGATTACAACACCTTTACAGACCACTTAGTAGTTACAGTTCATCAGTATTTAACCAGTATCTACTTCACAGATAAAACCCTAATTATAGAGCATCGCGATATTCACACAAATCTGATATATTCAAGAACTAAGCACATCAACATATATTAGATCTATCATTCATTCACATTATTCAGCACTAAGCTATCATATTAGATTCTTCTAACCATATATCAGTGCACTGAGCATTTAATCGCATAAACAAGAGAACAATCATAAAGCACAACGCAACCACAACACAGGATATACGTGGTTCACCCCCAGCCTATGGCTACATCCACCAACTCTTCTTCTTCTTTATTATCTTCTGTCAATATTCTACATGCACGGAACCACAAGATCCTACTCCGCATAGGATATGAGATCCACACGCACCTCGCCAGATCCTCCTTCCTCGAGTTAGGTTACAGCAAAAATCTTCTACTCAATCTCTTACAGTCACTTGCACTTAGCCTTGCAAGTCTCACACAACATGCACAAAGCATAAAAAACTATCACTTGCACTTAGCACCTCATCAAAAAGATGGCTATATCATCTTATACACACCTCCTTCTTACATCGCCTAGACATCTATTTATATATTACAAAAAGGGCCTAAACATGGGCAAACCGATGGGTCGACATTCCCATACCCATTACATATCCCAAAACCCAAAAATCCTAAAAAGGATTCGAGATCCGGCGATATCTGCTTCGACTTGAGCTTTGCCTTCGATAGCCTGTCGAAGTCCCAAAAGTAGGTCAAACATGACCAAGGATCCTCCAAACTTGGTCGAGGGCCAACATACACCTTAACTATTTTTGAAACCTCGGGAGGTGTAGCGGTTCGAGAAACCACAATGGTCGTTGATTTGGGCCAAAAGATTTGACTTGGGTCATTAGGTATGTTTGAAAAGGTATGAGTCCTTCATAGCTATCATATCTAGAAAAGGAGCATGGTGTTTAAGCACCGAAGTCCTTCTAACTTCGCTACTATGGCTATTTTAAGTTCTTTGTCATAAAAGGGGAAAAATCCCCAAAACTCCAGAGTTCCAAAGTGACTCTACGCCATAGATCACTGAGAGGAGTACATGATTGTTGGATTTGGCCAAGGACAAATTTGGTCTGTTGGATCAAGCACAAATCAAGAGATGAAACACAGTGGAGAAGATTATATCTCAGCCGTAAGATTTGTGCACGAGATAGTGTGAACCATAGATATCACAACAATTCGGAGGTTCAGAATTGTTGGAGAAGCAAGGCCTTAATCTTCCAGGAAGAAAATCTCCCAAGGCCCTGAACTCCGGAGCAAATCAAGACCATCCATTGTCTAGGACACATGTCTATAGATTATCAAATATTCAACATTCGGGAGTTTTAGTCCTTATGTCACTTGGAGAAGTTTTCTCCGAAGTCCTGAATTCTGGAGTCAATCTGGACCGTTCGCAGTTAGGGGACACGTGTCTGCAGATTAGATATTGTTCAGAAGTTTAGCGTTCAACATTCAGGGAAACTAAAGTGTGATGAAGGTGAAACCCCCGAAGTCCAAAGTTTCGAAGCTCCATATAGGAACATATCAGCTAAGCTCTTGTTCATATCCCTTGGTCATATGAAACTTCAATCAAAATAAAAGGGGGCTAGTGGCCAAATTTTTTAGTTTGAATAAAGAAAAGAGCTAAGAAGGATTATGCCTGCGGTTTCGAGATGTGGTCACCAGGGGAAGTAGTTTTAAGGAAGTGCCTATGCATAATTGAAATTATGTATCATCCAAGGGATAAGATGGAAGTTTTATATGATGCATACTGATATATGTATTC
This sequence comes from Picea sitchensis, assembly GCA_010110895.2. NCBI lineage: Eukaryota > Viridiplantae > Streptophyta > Pinopsida > Pinales > Pinaceae > Picea > Picea sitchensis. The sequence goes on along the minus strand of SNQJ01S0002746.1, from coordinate 225,463 downwards.
TTCATGAATTGAAAGGACCTGTAGCATTGTTTGGCAATTTGTTTTTATCATATGCTTAATTCTAATAAAATGGTCACTTGCACATTTTGTAGAATTAAGGGGTTTAAACATATTAGTTCAAAATGTGTATTCAATAAACGGAATAACGAGAGGGAGCTTATAGTCGTGATAAAGTGGCCAAAGGACAAAATATCAGAGTTGGTAATGCAAAGACAAAATCCAACGGGCACAAGGGCAGAGGGAAGCAAGAAACATTGATAGAAACTGTAAGAACCCTGAAAATAGAAGTGCAGAGCTACAAAGTGGAAAATGAGAGACTGATGAGAGAACAAAGTTGGATAAATTCTTGAGTGATGCAGATCTTAAATTAGTTGCAAAGGAAAACAAAGAATGGCTCAAAACAAGAGGAAGAAGGCATGTATCATGAAAGAAGATATGATCGTCGAAGAGATGGTTATTCAAGAAATACAATTGAACCCATAGAAATCACTCACTTCCTTACTCAGCAAGAAATTTTTATGCATATGGAAATTCCATAAGTAGTCCAGAGGTGTCTCCTGTTAGGAACCAAAGAAGAAGACATGAATTGGATAGTTTTCAAGGAGAGTTGAGGAATCTTAAGCCACCATCATTTGATGGTGAAAGAGAAAGGGAAGATGATGATTAGGCATGGTTTCTTGGACTCGGGAGATATTATCAATTGCATAACTATTCATCAAACCTAGAAGCCAGAATTGTCACCTACCATTTACATGGGAAATTTGCTATGTGGTGGGGCCAGCTGAAGTAATTTGAGCATATTAATGAGAATAAGATCACTTGGAAGCAGTTCAAGAAGTATTTTCAAAAAGAGTACCTCTCAGAAGTGCAACCATGGTAGAGTATGAGAATAATTTCTTGGGGTTGTTAAATTATGTAGGGTTCATAAATGATGAGAAGGTAAAAATACAAAGGTTTTTGAGTGGATTACCATCCTTTTATAAAGATAATATTCAATATGATGAACCCAAGAATTTGACTGAGACCATCAAGAAGGATAAGTACCTGTATGAGCAAGGAAAAGGTAGAGAATCCATGCAAAAATCTTGGAAGGATAAGAAGAAGGAGAAGTTTGATCAAAGGAAGAAGGGATTCAAACCTCCTTTCAACAAAAATGAACCTAATAAAAATCATCAAGACCAGTATGCTAAGGATGAATCCAAGGAAGAAGACTCCTTGAGAAAAAGGGGAAGACCACCAATCCAATGTTGGGGATGAAAATAAGATCACTTGTACAAGGATTTCCCACACAGAAAGGACAGAGTGAATACCGTGCACAACATCCAAGAGGCTACAACAATATAAGGCATGGGAAGGATTTATGATGTCTTATATGATCGACAAGCAGAGTACCAATTCAATATGATCGAGGTGGAAGGTAAGATCATAAATCATCTTATTGTTATTTTAATTGATTTAGGAGCAAGTCATTGTTACATTGATCCTAAAATAGTGGATAGTTTATATTTGGAGAAAAGTAATCATGGAAAATCAAGTTTGGTTCAGCTATCCACTGGAACCAAAAGGAGAATCCATGATATGGTAAGAGGTTGTTCCATAAGTCTTAATGGTATGAATACTAGTGCTGATATAAATATCATACCATTGGGGTCTTATGATGTTCTAATTGGAATGGATTGGTTGGACAAGCATAATGTTGTTCTAGATTTTCATAAAAATACATTTACATGTCTTGTTGAAGAAGGAAAACATAGCACTGTGAAAGGTGTTCCAAGACCCATATCTATAAGAGATATTTCAGCCTTACAGTTGAAGAGGTGTTTCAGAAAAGGATGTCAATTGTATGCAGCCTATGTGGAGGATCCAGAAAATACAAAGGAGCCAAGCCTTGAATATTTCTCTATACTACAAGAATTTGAATATGTATTCCAAGAAATACCAGGGTTTCCACCAAAAAGGGAAATAGATTTCTCTATTTATTTAGTGTCAGGAGTTGCCCCGGTGTCAAAAACACCTTACAAAATGATCACACCATAATTAAAAGAATTACAAATGCAGTTGGAAGAATTTTTCAAGAAAGGGTACATACATCCAAGTGTTTCACCTTGGGGAACACCAATACTCTTTGTCAAAAATAAGGATGGAACTTTAAGGCTGTGTATTGACTTTTGATAGTTGAATAATTCCACTATAAAGTACAAGTATCCTCTACCCAGAATTGATGAGCTCTTTGATCAAATAAGAGGGGAAAATATATTTTCTAAGATAGACTTGAGATCAAGGTACCATCAGGTAAGAATCAAGGAAGAAGACATCCATAAGAAAACATTTAGAACCAGGTATGGGCATTATGAATTTGTAGTGGTTCCTTTTGGATTTTCCAATGCACCAATTCTCTTTATGTTCTTAATGAATGGCATATTCAAAAATTACTTTGATAATTTTGTCATAGTATTCCTAGACGACATACTTATCTATTCAAGTCATAGGAAGAGAATGAACATCACCTAATATTGGTATTACAAGTGTTGAGGGAACATCAGTTGTACACCAAGATGAATAAGTGTTCTTTTTACTAAGAACATATCCATTACTTGGGGCACATTATTTCAGAACAAGATATAGCAATAGACCCAGAGAAGATTGAATTCATTAGAGGATGGCCATCGCCCAAGAATGTTTCAGAAGTCAGATCTTTTATGGGGTTAGTTGGTTACTACAGAAGATTTATAGCAGAGTTCTCTAAGATTTTTCATCCCATCACTTCCTTTCAAAAGAAGGGAATTAAATTTGAATGGACATATGAGTGTGAAGATAACTTTAATCTATTGAAGGAATTACTTAATAGTGCACATGTTCTAAGAATTGTTGACCCAAATGAAAGTATTGTGGTATGTATAGATGCATGCATAGAAGGACTTGGTGGAGTCCTCACTCAAAATGGACATGTCATTGGTTATGATTCCAAAAAGCTTAAAGAACATGAGAGGAACTATGCCACACATGAATTGGAGTTTGATTCCATTTTTCATGCATTGAAGATGTGGAGGCACTATCTCATGGGGAAGAGATTTGAACTAAGAACATACCACTATGATCTGAAATATCTTTTTGAAAAGCCAACTTTGAATTCCAGGAAAACAAGATGCCTGGAATTTTTAAGTGAATACAACTTTGACATAAAGCATATCAAAGGAAAAGAAAATAAAGTTGTTGATGCACTTAGTAGAAGATCACATCTCCTGCATGCTACAGTTGTCAGTATGCATCAATCAGAATTGAAGAGCATAATTTTAGATGTTGTTGTCACAGATCAACATTACCTACATGTAAAAGAAAGCTTACAACAATAAAATGTACAACAGAAAATGAAAGAGTGTGAGATGAAGGAAGATGGATTACTTATGCTTAAAAATAGAATTTATGTTCCTAGGTTCAGAGAACTCATGAATTTGGTATTAAAATAAATGCATAATGTTCCATATGTTGGACATCCCAGTTACCAGAAAATAATTGCAGCAGTAAGAATCCAATTCTTTTGGCTGGGAATGAAAAAGGAGGTTGTTGATTACATAACCAGATGTATAGAATGTCAGATAATGAAGGCTAAGCATAGGCACCCAATGGGTTTTCTACAACACTTACCAATTCCAGAGAGGAAGTGGGAAGTGGTAACCATTGACTTTATAACAAATTTCCCAGGGCAACATGATTCAGTCATGGTAGTGGTTGATAAATTGACAAAGGCTTCTCATTTTGTTCCTGTAAAAAAAACTCATACAATAGCCAATATTGCAGAAATTTACATGAGGCAGATTGCTAGGTTGCATGGGATACCTAGGTCAATTGTCTCAGACAAAGACAAAGTTTACTTCAAATTTCTAGAGGGGATTATTTAAAGGATTTGGTACAAATTTTAACTTCATCACAGCATACCATCTATAGTCAGATGGGAAGACATAGAGATTCAACTAAGTAATTGAAGACATGTTGAGAATGTATGTGATGGATAAGACATATAAGTGGGAAGATTACTTACACTTGGTTGAGTTTTCCTATAATAATGGGTATCAAGCTTCATTGAAAATGAGCCCATTTGAAGATTTGTATGGTATGAAATGAAATAATCCAGTGAGTTAGGACAACCCATCAGACATAGTGGTACTTGGGCCAAAATTTCTCAAGAATATGGAAGACCAGATGCTTAGAATTAAGCAAAATTTAAAGGTAGCTCAAGATAGATAGAAAGTTTATGCAGATAAGAACAGGACATCTAGAGAATTTAAAGTGGGGGAGCATGTTCTTTTAAAAGTGAAGCCCAAGAAGAGCTCTTTGAAGTTGGGTAGTTGTACAAAGCTAGCAACCAGATTCTGTGGTCCATTTGAGATATTGGACAGAATAGGGCTAGTTGCATACATGCTTGCATTTCCTGCTTCCATGAATGTGCATAATGTATCTCATGTCTCTTTGCTAAAAACTTATGTACATGATCCTAACCATGTTATTTATTGGCATCTGATGTAGGTAGAGACAGAGGGATACTTTCAGGTCTAGCCAACGCGAATATTGGACAAAAAAGTCAAAATGCTCTAGAATCGAGTTATAGAGCTGGTAAAATTCCAGTGGACCTGCTACGGTCCTAAAGAAGCTACCTGGGAGCATGAAGATGCCATGCAGGCGGAGTACCCATAGATTTTTGAATAGATTTTGAGATTGTGTTCTTTGTTTTGTATATGCACTCGAGACAGTGCCAAAATAAGAAGGAGGGGATGTAACACCCTTGTTGAACAGGATAAGTCAACTGAGAGTGGGGGGGTGAATCAGTTGACTAAAATTTGTTTCATTTTATAAGAAGATTACTTATTAATCAATAAATCATGCTTTTAACATTTAACTTGCAGTAATACATTTAACCAATAAATATACGATCACATAAATGAAACAGTGACACAGTGATATTTCATGAGGAAACCCAAAAGGGAAAAAAACCTCTTCTTCTTATGAATGAAAGGCAAGCTCCAGCTCCTCTTTACATTATTATTTTATCTGAGCTACAACCCAGATGAGGTTGCTACCTATGTTTCTTCAGCACCTACTGAATGGAGGCTACAACTCCCAGATGTACAAGCACCAACTTATACAAGAGACTTTTACAGTCTCCCCTTGCTCCTCCCTACCACCCTGAAATCATTCTCTGTCACTAAGAACCTGCAAACCAACTCTTTATCTACTCTGTCAAAGATTAAGCATTCAAATCCTCTATGCACGATTCATTCTTAACCAGACCACTTTAGATTTTTCAATTTGTGTATGAGTCTTCCCTCCTTTGTCTTTTCTCTTCTTCAAATTTTACAGATCCATATATCTCTCATAATCCTCACACACTTTTCTTTTCTTGCAACAACCACTTTATATGTCTTCCGGTATCATCAGAGCGTACAATCAAACCCTCATCCTTCAAAGAATCAGTTATAATAACTGAATAACTTCCTTACAGTTTACATTCTTGGCCATGCTAACAAGTTAATCGAAATTCATCTCGCATTTTCGCATTTTGGCAATTTGGCAATCCTATGTCGAAGACTCTTGACACTTCAAATTACAAAACCCGAAATCTACACAAGAAAAGGTTTTTCTGCATTTTTCGTATTTTAGCATTTCGGCATATCGGTACTTCTCATTTCGCGATTTCAGTATTTTTTTTTATGAAATGTTTCGACACTTTCAACTCCCAGTATCCAAAATGATCTGAAGGTATTTTGGCATTTCGTATTTCGGCTTTTCGGTATTCCTATAGTGAATTTTTCTTGACGCTCCATGTCGCGATCCCTGAAACTCCGAAATGGAGCTTGGTTGCACTAGCTCCTTCCTCGAGCCTTCGTCAATGTGACCATAGGTTATGACCATGCGCTTATTCATAAAGTGCTTTCGCGATTTCCCATTTCATCAATTCGCCTTTCGGAACTTCGGGACTCCTGTGATGAAGAGGTTTCTGCTTACCATGCAAAAAATCCCTTAATAGAAATTCCCGAAATCTTTGCAGTTTCACATTTTGGGCATGCTGATCTCCGAATTTGAAACCACCGTGCTTGTGCAAACTGATTCACACCTGTCCCTTTATCATTTTTAAAGTTTGACATTAATGACAAAACCAGTGCCTGTGCAAGCTACAATTCCTGCCAACAAACTCCCCCTTTGGCATTGATGGAAAACTTTAAATCTCTTCTCCCCCTTTTGGCATCTATGGAAAAGGAATCAACCATACTCCCCCTGAGAAAATTAAAACCACTTGCAAAGATGTATCATTTCAGTAGCAACTCCCCCTATCAATAATAGTCAATAAACCTGTGCAATTTGATTTTATAATGAAGCCCTTGCAATCTTTGAGAAGGAAAAGAAATTACAGAGGGTAAACCCCCAACTGATCCCTGAGACTTTCAAATTGGATTTTAGGTAAAGTTTTAGTGAATACATCTACAATCTGATCCTTTGTGCCAACATATTCCACTTTAATAACTTTAGACATAACCTGCTCTCTTAGAAAATCAAATTTAATGGGAATATGCTTTGTTTTTGAATGCATAACGGGATTTTTAGAAATACTAATTTCACTGGTATTATCACAGAAGATAGGTATAGGTTCATCATAATGAATATGTATATCTTCCATCATCTATTTCATCCATATAACCTGAGTGCAACAAGTTTCATCTATTGTGTATTCTGCTTCAACGGTGGACAGAGACACTGCTGATTGTTTTTTACTTGACCAACTTACAAGACATCCTCCAAGAAAAAATGTTGCTCCACTAGTACTCTTCCTGTCATCAACACAACCTGCCCAATTAGCATCAGTGAAAGCATATAAAACAAGCTGATTACCTATAGGATACCACAAACCATACTCTATTGTCCCCTTAAGATATCTGAAAATTCTTTTGACTACAAGTAGATGAGAAGTTTTTGGTGAAGCCTGAAACCTGCCAACTTGACAAACTGCATGCATAATATTAGGTCTTGTAGCTGTAGCATAAAGAAGACTACCAATCATAGATCTATATACTGTCTGATCAACATCTTTAGTATCATCAAACTTACTTAATTTACAACCAGTAACCATGGGAGTGCCAACTGGTTTAGACTCTTCCATCTGGAATTTCTTAAGCATTTCATTAATACACTTGGTTTTGAGAAATGTAAATACCTTTATCAGATTGAGTAATTTGCAAGCCTAAGAAAAACTTCATTTCTCCTAGCATGGACATTTCAAACTCTTTCTGCATACTTTCAACAAACTGTTTACTGAGTCGATTATCATCACTACCAAAAATTATATCAACTACATATATCTCCACAATGATCAGGTTATCATTTTCTTCTTTAATATATAGGTTACTATCAGTGTTACCTTTCCTGAATCCTTGTTGCCTCAAGTAATTGTCAAGTCTAGAATACCAAGCCCTTGGTGCTTGTTTCAGCCCATACAATGCCTTTTTCAACCTGTAAACATATTGTTCTGCTTCTTGTACCTGAAAACCCTCTGGTTGTTCCATATATACTTCTTCCTCTAAATAACCATTCAAAAATGCAGACTTTATATCCATTTGATAAACTTTAATGTGTTTAGAACTGGCATAAGCTAGAATCAGTCTAATGGATTCCATTCTTGCAACAGGAGAAAAAGTTTCTCCATAATCTATTCATTTTACCTGTGCATACCCTTTACAAACCAATCTAGCCTTATTTCTAGTTATTTTCCCTGCTTCATCCATCTTATTTCTGAAAACCCATTTAGCCCCTATGACATTCTTATTCAAAGGTCTAGGAACCAATTCCCATGTCTTATTCTTTTCTATTTGACTAAGTTCTTCATTCATTTATTTCATCCAATATTCATCTTC
>SNQJ01S0002746.1:165799-185698 GCA_010110895.2 Picea sitchensis | reverse complement strand
GACGCTCCTTGGCCTCTCTTTGCAGCCCTTCAATGATTTTCATCATATGTCCTTCCTTATCCATCTCTTTTCCATGCCCATTAGAGTTCGATCCTTCGACTCCCAGGTTAACATCCTTTCCTTCCCGTTCATCTTCTATTTCACGGGTAAACTGCACTTTTCCCCACTCCATATTCGGCGTTGATTAACTGGGGTCCTGGCCTTCATTGAACTCTGCACACGCACTCTGTGCAATTAAGTTTGAAATTTTTCAGGCCATTATACCTTCACCAACAATCCACAATATTTATAAACCAGTTCAAACAAAATAAAAGACATTTTGTTTTAAACAAGTTTCTTGAACTGGAAGTATTATGTTTCTCTCCTATTTCTTTGCGTTTGAGGCAATTTCCAAATAGTTCTGGCACTCGTCAGTCTTCTTCACTATAATGCGCCAACGACTCGAATTGGTCGAGTCTTCGTTTTATTGACAATTCGTCATATTTCATAACCATCGATGTTTAATAAAGTATTTCAATTTCACGAATGGTCTGAGCTCAGTTCAGCTCTGTGTTTTTCGGGTGTCCGAAACTTCAATTTCCGACATTTTCGAGACTTCAAGTTTCGGGGTTTCGAGATTTATGATGTTGAGAGTTTCTCATCTCTCCACTCCCCGATCCCCGATGAGCTCTTTTTCACGCACTAGCCCTCCTGCTAGGGTCTTGGCCCATATGACCAGAATCCATAAGACCGCAACCTTTCCTTCCTGTCGGGATTTCGAGCTTCAAAAAACCCAATGCGTCTCCTTTGTGCACTAGCCTTCCTGGCTAGGCCCTGGTCCATGTGACCGCTACCATATGACCTATGTCAAACCTCTGCATCGAAGTTTTGGGGTTTTCGATGTCAAAATACAATCGTCCCCAAGATTCGCGATTCTCCGATTCCTGACGCGCCTTATCTTCAGCTAGCCCTCCTGGCTATAGCTTCCGGCCAATGTGACCATCACCCTATGACCACAACCTTACCCCTCGAAGTTTCGCGTTTCGCAATTCCAAAGTGCATAAACCCCATGTCCACGGGATTCCCGATATCCCGTTGGACCAAACGCCGATGGATGGCTTCATTATCGGGGCTTTTCTCGATGGCGTCGATGGTTGCCACGCGTCCCCTATCTGACGGACGGTCCCGATTTCTCCGGGTTTGCCGATGCGCCTTTTGCTTTAACCCTTCGCGGTTAAGCCCAGGTCCATGTGACCTCTACCCCGTGATCGTACCCAAACCGCTCATCGGGGTTTCGGGGTTCGGAGTTTCACAACGCATGGACCCCGTGACCATACCCAAACCGCTCATCGGGGTTTCGGGGTTCCGATTTCCCGAATCCCGATGCACTAACTTGTCGTCTTAGCCTCCACCGACTAAGCCTTTAATCCATACAACCGGCTGCTATAATACCATCATCTTATGTTCCTTATCGGGGTTTCGGGGTTTCACGAATCCAAATGTGCCAAAACTCTTGACAACGGAATCCCCGATTTCCCGATGAGCTTTGACCTCTTTCCAGCTGACGGTGCTTCTCTCAGTCCCGCTATGAATGACAGTTGTTCTCCACCGATCGGGGTTTCGCGGGTCGCAATTTCGAAGTGCACGAGTCAGTCGTCACCGGGATCCCCGATATCTCGATGAACTCCAACCTCCGACGGGTTTGGCTCCTTGTCGGGATTTCTCCGATGGCGCAGATCTCTGCCATGCGTCCTCTAAATGAATGATCTCGATCTTGTCGATTAATCGCGGATCGCGATTCCGAGTGACAAGAGTTTTGTGTACTTGAGAACTCCGATACGCCGATTTCCGACTCTCTTCGGATCTTCTGACGCATGTCCACCAGAGATTCACGGCTATGGTTTCTTCGGTGTTTCGAGACTCACAAGGTCTCGGTTCTCTCGACTTCTAAAACCCTGATGACTCCAATATCCCGACGTCTCTCCGGGACTTCTCCTCTACCCATGAGGACTTAAACCCTGTGCAACTTCTGTCAACTCGAACGGTTGATGGGTAATCCCACAGTGATCTTACGACTCACGATCCTCCCGATTTTAAACTCCTGGTGTGGCCGTAACCTCCTGTGCAGTATCCAAAGGCTTTAAATCTTGTGCACATTCTCTAGATCTGACGGTTATAAGGATTCGCCTTCCCTCCCGAACAGATCCTACAGTTTTAACACCATCGGTGTGGAGTCCTCTCTCCCTGTGGACTCATACCACACTGGCTGCGGTTTCATAACGCCGCCATACCTCCTGAGCTTTAAAAGAAACTCGTCAAGTATCTCCTTGACGATTCGGAGCAACCTAGGGTCTGAAATTGGCCATTCCAGAACAAATTTCCCCTCGCATTGTTGGTCCAAAGACCGCTCCACTGGCCCATCTAGGCTCAGTGTCGAAACCTTGGCTCTGATACCAATTTGTAGTGTACCCTTTTCACTACCGAGGTTTTCAAACCTCTCAGTTACCATTCTATACAGGGAATTTTACATAATTCATACAGACATTATAAGCACATGCATTTAAACAATTAAACACACTTAAATCTCAGAGTAAAATATATAAGTTACTGCTACAATTAACAAGCCATAGTATTCAACAGTAATTCATTTACACAGCAGAAAACATGATAACATATCCAGAAGAGTCATGCAAATATGATAAAACATAGTCAGATACTTATCTGCTGACAGTGAAGAAATCCACCAACCAAATGCAAGCCTCCCACGAACCTCCTAGCCGTAGACCACACTGCTCCTCAACTCAACAGTGGGTCACCCCCGAGCTGGGACTGAGCTCCACCCCAGGGCAAGGAATCCCAACTCAGGCTGAGGTTACAGGGAATTCGGTCATACACAACCACCAGGAAGAATGCTCTCCCAGGATCTCCCACACTCACTTCCCACAGACCCTCATTCCCCACATGCCTGTTCCACCCCAGGAGAGTGCACCTTCTCTGTCACCTGGACAGTCCTTCGGCTGCCAGTCTCCCTTACCTTGGGTTACAGGAACAGATCGGACCGGAAGTCTCCGGGCTCTATGGCAGCTACAGGGTTCCTTCCAAGATCTCTCTCCTTCCTCTGCGCACTCTCTCACCCAGAGGGAGTCGCTCACAGGCCAACAAGCCTCACGCAGTCCAGAACTACGTGCCACAACAAACACAAGGAAAAATGAACACGAGCTATCCATCAGGTTTAACAATGGCGGATGGTCTCATGGATTGGCTCCACACATAGGCTCGGCGCTCAGACAGAGGATGTTTCGGCCTTTCAGAATTCAACACACACACAGGCTATTCCCGAAATCAACACGGACTATTTAATTTCCCATTCCAGAATAGAGGAATACACCAGTTTCCTCAGAGCCAGATACAGGCTTCCTCGAACTGGTTCGGCGATGGAAAATGGGTCTCACGGTCACGGCTTCGGGACAGAGAGGTACGGATTATTCAGAACAATCACAGGCTTTCTAGCTCTCAGGGACGCACAAGGTATTCTTTTCAGAGGTCGAGTTAATCATACTCCTCAGAGCCTCCACACGCTCAGGTAGTCGGGTGGGATGGAGGAGGAATCCCCCTCACGGCTCATCTTGGCCGTTTTATCTGCATGCACCAGGGCTGACACTTGTCACCCTTGGAACTGCATGTGTTCCACCAGCATGTGTTCCTCCCACCACTTGGGAAATCACGTGTCCTTCCAAAAGGACTTAGGATAAAAACGTAATATGCTCATGACTTTTTGGAAATAATATTAAAATATTATTCCAGGCCTAAGCCCCCTAGGCTTAGCCCCTAGGCTCAACACTCAGCCCCTTTCCCACCTTCCATCCCCTAGTTCCTTTCCCACTCTGTGGACGCTCAATCCCCCTTCACTCATTCATCATGGTCGGTCTGCACCTGGCGGTGTTTATATTTTATTAATCATTCTGCATACATACAAGTACATTAGTAGGCTCCTGGCCTTCTACACTTAGGCTCCCTGGCCTAACAAACACATAAGCCTACCAGCTTATACAAAACTTGGCTCACCAGCCTATAGAGCACATTTACAATTCATTGCATATATCATGATCTGTAACGGGGCTCGGCCTTGGGGACACTACAAGATGGTTATTCAAGAAGTACAGTAGAACCCATAGAAATCACTCACCTCCTTACTCAACAAGAAATTTTTATGCATATGAAGATTCCATAAGTAGTCCAGAGGTGTCTCCTGTTAGGAACCAAAGAAGAAGACATGAATTGGATAGTTTTTAAGGAGAGTTGAGGAAGATTAAGCCACCATCCTTTGATGGTGAAAGAGAAAGGGAAGATGATGATTAGGAATGGTTGTTTAGACTTGAGAGATATTTTCAATTGCATAACTATTCATCAAACCTAGAAGCTAGAATTGTCACCTACCATTTACATGGGAAATTTGTTATGTGGTGGGACCAACTGAAGCAATTTGAGCATATTAATGAGAATAGGATCACTTGGAAACGGTTCAAGAAGTATTTTCAAAAGGAGTACCTCTCAAAGGAATTATATGACAAGAAAATGCAGGAGTTATTTGAACTTAAGCTAGGAAGTGCAACCATGGTAGAGTATGAGAAGAAGTTCTTGGGGTTGTTAAAGTATGTAGGGTTCATAAATTATGAGAAGGTAAAAACACAAAGGTTTTTGAGTGGATTACCATCCTTTTATAAAGAGAAGATCCAATATGATGAACCCAATAATTTGACTGAGACCATCATAAAGGATAAGTACTTGTATGAGCAAGGAAAAGGTAGAGAATCCATGCAAAAATCTTGGAAGGATAAGAAGAAGGAGAAGTTTGATCATAGGAAGAAGGGATTCAAACCTCCTTTCAATAGAAATGAACCTAATAAAAATCATCAAGACTAGTATGCTAAGGATGAATCCAAGAAAGAAGACTCCTTGGGAAAAAGGGGAAGACCACCAATCCAATGTTGGGGATGCAAAGATCGCATGTACAAGGATTTCACACACATAAAGGATAGAGTGAAGACCGTGCACAACATCCAAGAGGATACAACAATAGAAGACATGGGAAGGATTTATGATGCCTTAGATGATCGACAAGCAGAGTACTAATTCAATATGATTGAGGTGAAAGGTAAGATAATAAATCGTACTGTTGTTATTTTAATTGATTCGGGAGAAATTCATTGTTACATTGATCCTAAAATAGCAGATAGTTTACATTTGGAGAAAACTAAGCTTAGAAAATCAAGTTTGGTTCAGCTATCCACTGGAACCAAAAGGCGAATCCATGATATGGTAAGAGGTTGTTCCATAAGTCTTAATGGTATGAATACTAGTGTTGATCTAAATAGCATACCATTGGGGTCTTATGATGTTCTAATTGGAATGGTTTGGTTGGAAAAGCATCATGTTGTTCTAGATTGTCATAAAAAGACATTTACATGTCTTGATGAAGAAGGCAAACATAGAACTGTGAAAGGTGTTCCAAGACCCATATCTATAAGAGATATTTCAGCCTTACAGCTAAAGAGGTATTTTAGAAAAGGATGTCAATTGTATGCAACCCATGTGGAGGATCAAGAAAATACAAAGGGGCCAAGCCTTGAAGATTTCTCGGTACTACAAGAATTTGAATATGTATTCCAAGAAATACCAGGGTTTCCACCAAAAAGGGAAATAGATTTCTCTATTGATTTAGTGCCAGGAGCTGCCCTGGTGTCAAAAACACCTTACAAAATGAGCACACCAGAATTGAAAGAATTACAAATGTAGTTGGAAGAATTGTTGAAGAAAGGGTACATACGTCCAAGTGTTTCACCTTGGGGAGCACCAGTACTCTTTGTCAAAAATAAGGATAGAACTTTAAGGTTGTGTATTGACTTTTGATAGTTGAATAAGTCCATTATAAAGAACAAGTATTCTCTACCCAGAATTGATTATCTCTTTGATCAGCTAAGAGGGGAAAATATATTTTTTGAGATAGACTTGAGATCAGGGTACCATCAGGTAAGAATCAAGGAAGAAGACATCCATAAGACAACCTTTAGAACCAGGTATGGGCATTATGAATTTGTAGTGGTTCCTTTTGGATTGTCCAATGCACCACTTTTCTTTATGTGTTTAATGAATGGCATATTCAAAAATTACTTGGATAAGTTTGTGATAGTATTCATGGATGACATACTTATCTATTCTAAGTCATAGGAAGAGCATGAACATCACCTAAGATTGGTATTGCAAGTGTTGAGGGAACATCATTTGTACGCCAAGTTGAGTAAGTGTTATTTTACCAAGAACATATCCATTACTTGGGGCACATTATTTCAGAACAATATATAACAGTAGACCCAGAGAAGATTGAATCCATTAGAGGATGGCCATCGCCCATGAATGTTTCAGAAGTCAGATCTTTTATGGGGTTAGTTGGTTACTATAGAAGATTTATAGAAGAGTTCTCCAAGATTGTTCACCCCATCACTTCCTTTCAAAAGAAGGGAATTAAATTTGAATGGACATCTGAGTGTGAAGATAAATTTAATCTGTTGAGGGAATTACTTACTAGTGCACCCGTTCTAAGGATTGTTGACCCAAATGAAAGTATTGTGGTATGTGCAGATGCATGCAAGGAGGGACTTGGTGGAGTCCTCACTCAAAATGGAAATTTCATTGGATATGATTCTAGAAATCTTAAGGAACATGAGAGGAACTATGCCACACATGAATTGGAGTTTGATTCTATTGTCCATGCATTGAAGATGTGGAGGCATTATCTCATGGGGAAGAGATTTGAACTAAGAACATACCACTGTGGTCTGAAATATCTTTTTGAAAAGACAACTTTGAATTCTAGGCAAACAAGATGCCTGGAATTTTTGAGTGAATACAACTTTGACATCAAGCATATCAAAGGAAAAGAAAATAAATTTTTTGATGCAGTTAGCAGAAGAGCACATCTCTTACGTCCTACAGCTATCAGTATGCATCAGTCAGAATTGAAGAGAAGAATTTTAGATGTTGTTGTCACATATCAACATTACCTACATGTAAAAGAAAGCTTACAGCGAGAAAATTTACAACATAAAATGAAAGAGTATGAGATGAAGGAAGATGGATTACTTATGCATAAAAATAGAATTTATGTTCCTAGGTCCGGAGAACTCAGGAATTTGGTATTAAAAGAAATGCATAATGTTTCATATGTTGGACATCCCAGTTACCAGAAAACAATTGTAGCAGTAAGAAGCCAATTCTTTTGGCCAAGAATGAAAAAGGATGTTGTTGATTACATCGCCAGATGTATAGAATGTCAGAGAATGAAGGCTAAGCATAGGCCCCCAATGGGTTTGCTACAACACTTACCAATTCCAGAGAGGAAGTGGGAAGTGGTAACCATTGAATTTATAACAAAATTTCCCAGGACAACAAGACAACATGATTTTCTCATTTTGTTCCTGTAAAAATAACTCATACAATAGCCAATATTGAAAAAATTTACATGAGGGAGATTGTTAGGTTGCATGGGATACCTAGGACAATTGTCTCGGACAGAGACACAAAGTTTACTTAAAATTTATGGAGGGAATTATTTAAAGGATTTGGTACAAATATGAGCTTTAGCACAACATACCATCTATAGTCATATGGGCAGACAGAGAGATTCAATCGAGTAATTGAAGACATGTTGAGAATGCATGTGATGGATAGCCATCTAAGTGGGAAGATTACTTACACTTGGTTGAGTTTTGTTATAATAATGGGTATCAAGCTTCATTGAAAATGAGCCCATTTGAAGCTTTGTATGGTAGGAAATGCAATACTCCAGTGAGTTAGGACAACCCAACAGACATAGTGGTACTTGGGACAAAATTGCTCAAGGATATGGAAGACTACATAGTTAGAATTAAGCAGAATTTAAAGGTAGCTCAAGATAGATAGAAAGTTTATGCAAATAAGAACAGGACAGCTAGAGAATTTAAAGTGGGGCATCATGTTCTTTTAAAAGTGAATCCCAAGAAGATCTCTTTGAAGTTGGGTAGTTGTACAAAGCTAGCAACCAGATTTTGTGGTCCATTTGAGATATTGGATAGAATAGGGCCAATTGCATACATGCTTGTATTGTTTGCTTCCATGAATGTGCATAATGTATTCCATGTCTCTTTGCTAAAAACATATGTACATGATCCTAACCATATTATTGATTGGCATCTGATGCAGGTAGAGATAGAGGGAGACTTTCAGTTCTAGCCAACATGAATATTGGACAGAAAAGTCAAAATTCTATGGAATTGAGTTATAGAGTCAGTAAAAGTCTAGTGGACCTACTACGGTCCTGAAGAAGCTACCTGGGAGCATGAAGATGCCATGCGGGCGGAGTCCCACAGCTTTTTGAATAAATTTTGAGATTTTGTTCTATGTTTTGTATATGCACTCAGGACAGTGAAAAAATAAGGGGGAGGGGATGTAACACCCCGGGTTTTGAGCCCTGTATTAAATAATGTATTTTGTTAAGTTATGAAAGGCCAGAGTTCCTAAACAATTGAAAGAGGCCAGTCTTCCTAGGAAATGTAAATTTTGTATCGTTATTAATAATAAATACATCGATGGTTGCTAGGCGGACAAGGACGGGAGTTATAGAAGGATATGATTCCACAAGAGAGGGGGCTTGATGGGCTAATTACTTATTTTTATATTTTAATTACCCATTATTTTTTTAATGGAGAATAACAGTTACATGAGCTTCTTAGGGGGGGAGTCCAAGTGGTTCCTTAATTCCAAGAATTACATAAACCCATCCTTGGTCTTTTGGGGGGCTCTCACTCTTGTTCTTGTTCTGGTTCTTCTATTGGTTGTTTTTTTCCTCCCATTCACTCACTCACTCATTGTTCAATACATAGACTTACCATTTCATTCATGAATTTAGTTCACTCTTAGTTTTGGTTCATTCCACCACCCCCTCATCTTTCCTTATTCGTGTCTTGGATTGGGAAAGGAAAATGAATTGTTGAAGGGAATCCATGGTATCGTTGGTTGTAGAGACTACTGGTGTATTCCATCCATGATTCAAGACCTGCATGTCTGATATGCTTTGGTCTGGGCTCATATTTTCTCACAACTGTGAGTCTTGAGAGTCCCAGCATGGAGATTCTGGACCAACTGCACTGGAGCCCTGGAAGGAGAGCGGCATCCTGAGGAACTGTGTGGTAGAGAAGGGGGTCCATTCTCTTGGGTTGTGTAGGCTAGGTAGAAGAGAGTTGGGTACTTGGATTTTTGTGGGTGTTGAGAAGCCTATGAGAGATCGAGTGATAACTGGTTTGGTAAGCCGAGTGACACTCTGGAACCGTCCTTGTGGATTCATATCCCTGGCTCGGGGGTGATACTTCTGCTGAGACTTGGAACAACTGTGTCTACGGTTGGGTTGAACATCCTTGGTCTACATCTAGCTAGTGTCTTGTTTTCAGAAAAGATAAGTGCTCTATGTTATGGTTATTTACCTATGTTTGATTTATTTCGTTGTGTATTTAATTATCTATGAATTTCTCATCTATAATATGCATGCTTACTGATTATTGGTGTGCATGTCGTATGGTTCATTTATTTTATGTTTAGCATGAATCGTGATCAATGCATGTGAATATTTCATGCATCCTTGTTATTTAAAGTTAGATCAGAGGTCGAATTAGTCCAGAAGAGGACTTGAATTTAGTGTGGCCGGCCTATGGGTGGATGGGTACGTTACATGGGGCAATGATAGGGATCATTCCCATTTGTTTTACAAATCTCACACCATGGTCCTCCTGAAGATAAAGGAGTTTTCATACCCACTCCTATATATCGCGCAAATAATGGACACTCATTCTTATGATGGCCTTATGTCATGCACATTGTACATAAGACATCTTCTCTTTTCTCCTTTCCTTTATTTTTATTCAACTGGAATGTCAAATTCTTTAGATCTTGTCTCAACTCTTCCACAGCTGGATCTATATGCTTATACGTATTTTCCTCTAGCTGTAAGGATTCCTGGAGAGCCTCAGCCTGACTTTGGAATTTTTTATGCCTCAAAGGATACTTCAAGTGTGTCAATAAAAAGCTAACAAATAAATGTTTATGTTGAATATCAGTAATAGGATACTTTAACTTACCTTTTATCCTCTTGAACTTCTGGTCCACCTCTGAGACTAATTCTCCTAGTTTCTTCTTAATCTCTATCATCTCGTTCATGAACTAATCCTCTGAGCTTGGCTTCTAAAATTCATTGATTAACTGCCTCTTTGTTTCTGCAATAGTTGTAGGTTCTCCTGTTGGGTTATTTCCTACAAGAGCCATGTACCAATCTAGTGCGCGGTCACTGAATGTGATTTCCAACTGTGCAACCTTTGTATCTTCATATGTAATATTATTTGTTGCCCATATCTTCTCACATATAAACAAATGATTTATGAAAAGCAAAGAATATTACAGATGGATCTTGTCCTATCATTATGAAGTTTTATATACTACCACCTCTGCGTAGTGTAGATACTTGACTGCTACTTGTTGAACTTGCACTTATTCTTGAGTTTCCACTGGACCCATGTCCTGTAATAAAACATTCTACCACTAATAACTTGTTGGTTAACCATTTTTTCTTCTTCAATTGTCTTAGTTGCACATGGGGTTGTGGGTTCCACACTAATTCGGATATGGAATGGAGAGAATTCTTCTACGTCGGACCCATAACCTATGCTTTTCCTCTTATATGTGGTGTGAAATATATCCTCAATATGCCCCGTGGTGCAAAGATCCTCTACCTATTCCTCATCGTTGTCCAATCCCTCTCGATCAGCTACTGCCCTCTTCTTGCTATTCATCTAATATTGGTAGGGTTTTCCGCTACGCGTCACACCTGCTTTCCTTATGATCTCCTTGGTATTTTCATCATCCATCATGATGGGGTCCATTTCTTCCTTCTTCTGGCTACTCTCTAGATCATTCTCCATATCTTAGATCTTCCTTAGTGCTTCCCCCATCTCCCCCATGCGCACAGAGTGATCTAGTTGTCTGATTCCATGGTCATTGCTCCTTTATCATGTAGTAATATCTTGTTCAATGTGTAAAGTGACCTGATGTACCTCCCTCTGGGTCCCCTCAAGAAATCCTGCTTTGCAACAGTATATGAATTCGTTGTGTCTACTGCAAATTCAATAATAAACCCCGCATTAATAATTTCTAACCAAAAATATACTATGTGCGTGAATTTATTATTAACCCTTTCCAATGGCGCAATATTCTCAGCAGTCCACTCTACTGGCCTAATCCGACTAATTGGATGGGTATCCTTCAATCTTAATAACCACTAATGTAATAACTCTGGAAAGTAACAAAAATATGCTTCATGCAAATCAGTAAACACATACATTTGTAGATACTGGCACGGTGTATACCTAGAACCCTTATTATCTTTCTTCGTGAACTCCAACTGCTTTGTCTCCAACCATCTTTCAATCTATTTCTTCGTAGGATTCCATGGCCTAAACATCCCTTTTAACCACTGCGTTTTATTCACCAAAACCCTCTCGGGTTTTTCTTCTAAGTTCCAGCCGACAATAGAACCATTTGTTGGATGTATGGGTTGACCCGAGTTCTACGTTAGTTCTCCAACAAAACCCTTTTCACCATCAGCCCTTCTGGTAAACCAAAAGGCTACACTACGCACAGAGTGCATAATGCATTCTCACCCGAGATGGCTTATGGGTGACTATAGGATGCAGATGTCTACAGTCATGGAAGGGATTAGGGATGTTCTTGTTCGTTCTTCTTCTACTTTAGCATACATTCTACCATAATATTCATCAGATCTACTTCTTTTTCCATTCAATGATATACATTCTGCATTATTATACTGGTGTGCACTGTAAATAAACCCTAACATATGCATTCATATATCCATTCATTCATTATAAAGCATATAAAAAGAACACATCACACATAAACACACCATTTTTACGGTGGTTCACCCCCCCCCCCTAGGCTATGTCCACAAAGATCTTCTGCTTCTTTTTTATTCTTCATCAAAATAGTGTTGTGCGCATTACATCATAGAGTTTAAGAATAGTGATCCTAACCAGTGTTGCCCCAAGCTCCATAGCTTGCAACCTGACCCTCGGTTATACTCCATAGGTCTCCAATAGCTCCTCAGCTATACAACCAAATATTGATCATATAAAAGACTCAAGACTCAAAAGGGTTCTCCAAAAGTAATTTATTCTCTATCAAAAAGGACACTTCAATATACCACATGCATCTTCTATTTATACTACAAAATGGGCAAAAACCATTCCATTATGACTCAAAAAAACTACTTCTAAGTGGACTCCACTTTTCCACTTTCTAACTTCCTTCTGTGTGATTGGCCTTCGATCCAGTCGTTCCTTTCGTTGATATTCCTTCTTTCCTGGTGTTTTTCTTCATTTTCCCTTTGTCACACTGGTCTTCCTTCTTTTATGGCACACATTGATTCCTTTGTTCCATTCTTCCTCGCTTACTATGCTTCACTCTCAAAATGGCCTGCTCCAACAGTGATTCATAAGCATTTGATTTGGAGAACGCTCTTGTGGATATTGGTATGAGGTATGTGTGGTTGAAGTCTTGATGAGATATCGAAATCAGTAGCAGCAACAGAAGTATCAGAAACAACAACACAAACAGGTTATCAGTTACAATGAAAAAGGTAGTGACAGATTGGTCTACATTTATATTTCAGGGCAATTGGACGGGGAAAGGAAAGGGGGTTCGAGCCGGTAAATTAAGGATTTGGAGCTTCCTTTAGGTTGCAGCCTATAAATAGGGGGTTGGATCCTCCTTCCAATTGTAGCTGTAGAAGTAGGAAGTTGGTGCTTCCAATGAATGCACTCTTTGATAAATAAGAAAATCATTATGTGGTTTTCTCCCGCATTAGGTTTCCACGTAAAATTCGTGTGTACTATGTCTATATGATGTTTATGCATTGAATTGTGGTGTTGATGATATATTGAATGCTAATGATAAACTATTGAACAATTTTAGAGGTTTCATATTATGATTAAAAGTACTGATTATGCCCATATTGATTCACCCCCACTCTCAGTATTCCAACACAAGTGATATGCCAACCTAGATACATACTCATTCACCATGCATAGAATTTAGTATATGGTATACAATGTGAATGACCATAGTGTGCTTCTGGATATATCTAAGATCTAATTCATTCATGATTAGTCAACACTAGAAACACTAATAAATCTATGTAGTTTCTTGGGCCTCACCAAATTATACCACAAGTTCATGGTGGGGTTCTCTCATGTAGTTTGGCCCCTGAGTGAAGTGACCAAGGGTGGAGCCAATGCCAATTTTATTTGTGTCGAGGAACAACAAACAAAATTTGAGGATTTGAAATGGCACCTCTATTCGACACAAGTCCTCATTCTGTGAAACCTACAGTAACCATTCAATATTGAGATAGATGCTTCAGATTATTTTTTCAGTGCAATCCTCATAGCCCTCACTCAATGATCCAAAAAGGATCTAGAGAAGACTAAGGACAGCTCAGAGCTCGCATAAGCAACTCAGGAAGCTTAGAATGGCCTCAACAGACAGAGAAAGGGAAAAAATTCAAAGTTCCCAAAAATCAATGAAAGTGACATCATCGCGAAGATCATGTCACAATATTTCCAGCGATGCAAACGGCTCGTCAAACGGAGTTACAGATCAAAAGATATCCGTGGTCAAAATTTGGTCAACCTAACCCAGACAGCAGGGGATGAGTCAACATCCGTACAATGTATGTGGCACACGCAGAAGGTGACATGTGTCATGTTGATGTCATCATGGTGATGTGACAGAACCATAGGTTGTCACGTGTCACTCATTTTTGGATTTTTTGGGTCGTTTCGTGGACCAGTAAAAATGTGCCATGTGGTAGTCCGTAAAACCACGTGGCAAACTGTACGGTGACGTGGTAGATGACGTGGAAGACTAACGTGGCAGTTGAGGTGGCATACTATATGATGACATGGTAGGTGATTTTACATTTGGTTGACGTGGCCCAATGGTTGGCCAGGATGTGGCCCAATCACGGGCTACCACGTGGCAGTGAGAAAATGCCCAATGATGGCTTGAGAATGAAATTCCAAAAAAAATTAGAGAAGGTTTGGCGGGTACGCCAAATCTGGTGAAACCCTGCCAAATCTGGCACCAACGGACATATCCAAACCTCTTCTAAGATTGGAAAAACCAACATGTATTAATATATATAAGTTACAACCAACATCCCAAAATGGGAGGCCCGCGAGCTCGACCCCAGGACCTCCCCCTATCTACGCTTTAAAAATGCTCCGCCAAAAACTAGGCCAACGGCCTATGATGTTTACAACGCTTGAAATATTACTTGAATTTTGAATCCACCTAGTGTTGAAGGGGAGGCGCGTGAGGGTACGACTGACATGCTTTATGAGGTATTTTTGGAATTTATTGCAGGTTGCAGGGCACAAAAACTAAGATAGAGTTTCTCTTGGGCCTGGGAGTGCCAAAGTTAGATTGAAGCGTGGAGACAATCATTTTTGGGTAATTTGACGCCACGAATTCAATGGTGTTGTCTGTTTTCTGATCTAAGCAAATCTCATGCATCTTGATTCCAGAATGAGGTATACTTATGTATTTTTCCAAAAAAATTTATGAGTTAATAAAAAGGCATACCCATTTGAGAGGAGACCTGGAGACGTAGTCCACTAGGGATGAAATCAGTTATCATTTTTTTGTGTTCATATTTGATGCTTACGTCACTTCATTATTGAGATTTTCCTTCTTTAATGGTGCACTTTAATTTATGCTCATTTAATACAATTATTTATAAGTCACTTCGATAAAAATATCTCGAATCATGTTGGTATCAGAGCAGTCATCTTTGACGTGAATTGTTGAGTGTGAATGCTTACTAGGGCCAAGCATAAGCAGGGTGAAGTAACTCTTAATACTTTCAATCTCGAAGTTGGTCGTGCATCCTGAAGTAATAAAATGGCAGAAGAGGACAAGCATGATGAACAGGAGAAAAAGTTTCATATGGTCTTTTATCGCATGTCAGAAATGATCGAATGAATGTATGGAGACTATGAGAAGAGGATGAAGAAGAAAGGGAAGAAAAAGAAAGCACAAGTTGATAATGATGATTCAGTAAATCAAGGGGTTGGAGGAGACCCTCCTGAGCCTCCATCTTCACCATCAAGTTCTAGTTCTTCTTCCTCTAAGCATTCTCATCATTCTCATAATTTTAGCCATAAAGCCTCTTTTAAGAAACCATTATTAAAGCTTGATGTAAAATTTTCTTTACCTATGTTTAATGGACATGCTAATACTAAAAAGATAGATAATTGGATATGACATGTTGAAGTATATTGTCATGTTCAACAGATTGATGAAGAGGAATTTAAAGTGCAACTGGCTTCTCTTCGGTTGGAAGGAACCGCTCTTGTATGGTGGGAGAGAAAAATTTAGGACATAATTAAGTGTAGTAATCTTCTTTCCTCATGGTCAAAATTTAAATCAGCGATAGGGAAGCAATTTTATCCATTGGGTTATTTACATAAAACAATGATGGAATGGCAAAATTTAAGACAAAGTAAAGGTCAAACTGTACAAAGTTTCACAGAATAATTTAGGATGAAATCTCTTGCAATAAACATTCCTTTGGATTCTTATGAAACTTTAATGAAGTATATTGGTGCACTTCACAGTTATATTCATCATACTTTTCTATTGTTTAACCCCACCATTCTTGACAAAGTTTGTGTGCAAGCCACTCACCTTGAGAACAGGGGAAAGCATGTTCAAGAGGATCCCACAAAGAAACCTTCCAATCTCCCACATAAGCCATTTAATAAGTTTAAAAGGAAGGACAAGAAGACCGCCATAGTAAAGAGAGAATAAGGAAAGCCATCTTGCACTCATTGCAAGAAAAGTGGCCACGATGACGAACATTGTTGGAAACTACATACAGAGAAGAGACCAAAAAAGTTCGGTGGAAAGGGGAGGACAAAAACCGTTGCTACAGTGCAACAAGATCTTGGTTTTGATTCAGGAGATGAAGGAAAGATCACAGCAGTTGGAGTACAAGGTAAATATTCCCTTCATGCTAGTTCAAATTCCAATAATGAATCTCATGATGATGAATGAAAGAGGAATGAATTATTTCACATAAGAGTTGTATCTAAACACACTAAGCTAGATACATTATTTGATCTAGGTTCCCAAGTAAACTTGATATCTGAGGCACTTGTCAAAAAAATGGGTCTTGAAATGAAACCACGTCCAAAGCCTTATCCTCTTGGTTGGGTATGTGATAAAGAAAAACTCAATGTCACCAAACAATGTAGGGTCAGGTTTGCTATTGCTTCAAATTTGATTGATGAAGTGGATTTGGATGTTGTATCACTTGATATATGTGGCATATTGTTGGGGAGTCCTTATCTTTATGATATAAAAGAAGACTTCTCTTGTCATGAGAACAAATACCACCTTACTAAGGGGGGAGTGGAATATATTGTTAGAGCTCGCAGCATGAGGGTAAACACAACACTTGTTAGTGCAGAACAAATGAAGAGACTCATAAACAATAATAAGAGATATGTACTCATGGTCGCAAGGGAGAAAGATGTCGGAACCTCCGACGCTTTCCAAGGATGTGAACCTTCTCATAAGAAATAATTAATTGATATTGTTTCTAAGTATGATGATATTTTCTGGGAACTAGATCGATTACCTCCTAAGAGGGAAATCCAACATGAAATACATCTTCAGTAGTATTCTCCTCTTCCTAGTGTGGGCATGTACAGGATGTCAGTTGTAGAGATGACAGAGATCAAGAAGGAGGTACAAGGATTATTGGATCAAGGTGTCATCAGGACCAACTCATCTTCTTGCGTTTCTCTGATCGTGATGGTGCCAAAGAAGGATGGCACATGTCGAATGTGTGTCGATTACCGGGACTTAAATAAAATCACAGTGAAAAATTGATACCCTCTTCCTCGTATAGATGATTTACTTGATTAGTTAAATAATGTTGTTTATTTCACTAAGTTGGGTTTGCGTAGTGGATACTATCAGATCAAGGTTGCAAAATAGGATGCATGGAAGACTGCCTTTAAAACCAAACGGGGATTGTTTGAGTGGTTAGTTATGTCATTTGGGATTTGTAATGCTACGACAACTTTCATGCGTGTGATGAATGATGTATTCATGCCTTTTATAGATGATTTTGTGATTGTATATTTAGACGACATTCTTATTTTTAATGGATCTTGGGATGAACATGTGAGGCGTGTAAAGTAAGTATTGGATACTTTTCAAAGGGAAAATTTGTATGTAAAATTGTCCAAATGTGAATTTGGTAAGACTGCACTTGTGTACTTAGGTCATATTGTAGGAGGAGGACAATGAAAAATTGATCCTTCGAAGATTGATGTAATTGTAAATTTGCCTGAGCCCAAAAGTGTAACTGAGATACAGAGCTTCTTAGGTGTAGTCCAGTGTTGGTGGAGGTTCATTTCAAACTTCTCCTTTATAGCAGCTCCTTTGCATGCCTTAACCAGTGTGAAGAACACTTTTCAGTGGGGAGGAAAGCAACAAAAATATTTCGACACTTTGAAGGAAAAGATCAGTACCACACCAGTATTAGCACTATCGAATCTTCAACAACCCTTTGAGATCGAGACAGATTCCAGTGGATACGCCATGGGTGCAATATTGATGCAATATCGTAAGCCTATATGTTACCACTCTGGAACTTTTAACCAAGTTGTTGTTAACTATCCTACATATGATAAAGAGTTGTATGCATTAGTTCAAAGAGTAAAGAAATGGAAGCACTACTTGTTAGGGAAGGAAACAATCATACACACAGATCACCAACCCTTACAGTATCTCCAAGCACAAACCAAACTGCAACAATCTCGACATTACAGATGGATGGGTTTCCTACAACAATTTCATTTGGTAATCAAGTACAAAAAGGGTACAACAAGGTAGTTGATATGCTTTCTAGACCTCCTATTGTTGCTTCTAGTATTTTAAAGAATACTTCTTTATCTCATGATATCTATGTGGAACAATATGCCATCGATGAAGATTTTAAAGAAGTATATGAGAAGCTAACCCATGGTGCAAAGGTAGAGAACTATTGTCTATAGGGAAAACTACTCTACCATCCTGGAAAGCTATGTATTCCTACAAGTGAATGAGTCCATGTAATACGAGAAGCTCACACTTCTCTTCTGTCTGGGTATTTTGGGGTAGGAAAAACTATGGCTCATTTGCATAGGTTTTGTTACTAGCCTCAAATGAAATCAATTGTAACTAAATATGTAAAGGGGTGTGTGATGTGTTCTACTTGTAGGCCCACTAATAGAAAACTAGGGCTATACTCACCACTACCTGTTCCATCCCATCCATGCGAAATTATCTCCATGGATTTTGTAGGGAGTTTACCAATGTCGAAAGGGCGTCATGACTATTTGTATGTTGTAGTGGATAGGTTCAACAAGATGTGTATCTTAATTCCATGTAAAAAGAAGATCACTGTTGAGCAGACTGTTAATCTCTTCTTTCAGTATGTTTGGGTTCACTTTCGGTTACCCACATCCATTATCTCGGATCGAGATACTCGATTCCTTGGGGATTTTGGGGCAAGCTTGTGGAGAATGATGGACACCAAATTGAAGAGGAGCACTTCTTTCCATCCACGGATCGACAGAAAGACAGAGGTTGTAAATCAAATAGTGGTACTTTTTATTCAAGGCTACCATAGAAAGCATCCCAAGTTATGGGATGAACAGATACTCTATGTACAACATGCTTACAACAGAGCCTTACATTCCTCCACTCATTGCTCGCCTTTTGAGACATGTTTTGGGTACCTACCTAAAGTTCCTTTGGACTTGATGTATGGGAGAGATGTCGATTCAAATGAATAAAGAAATGAGGACAGAGACCGCAAGTTCATCCAAAGGATCCAGCAGGTACACCAAGCAGTCAGGGAACCGTTGGAGAAAATTCAAACACGGTATAAATCTTGGCATGACAAACACAGGGTTGATCATCAATTCTAGGTTCGAGACTAGGTATGGCTTCACATCAACAAGGAGAGATTGAAGGGTGAAGGCAAGAAACTCAAGCCCATTCGTTATGGACCCTTCATTATTTTTGAGAAAAGTGGTACCAATGCTTTTTGTCTAGATATTCCACCTTATACACAGATTTACTCATTTATAAACATAGAGAACTTGAAACCTTTTTAGCATCCCATGATCATGGATCAGGATGAGGAATTTTCAATACCTTCAGTTGATGAGTTTTCTCCTGAGTACTTCGATGATTTAAAGGAAGATATCATCCTGGAAAGAAGGATGAAGACTTCACGCAAGGGTGATGTTGATTATCTTTGAGTAGGCTTGAAGGGCACACATCCAAGCAAAGCAAAGTGGATTGAGAAGGAAAAGGTGAGGGAACTCTTCCCTCACTTATCTATTGATTGATGAAAGATTTTGGTGGTCCAAAAATATCTCAGTGGGAATACGTGATCCAAAAAGGATCCAGAGAAGACTAAGGACAGCTCAGAACTCGCAAAAGCAACTCAGGAAGCTCAGAATGGCCTCAGCAAACATAGAAAGGGAAAAAATTCAAAGTTATCAAAACTCAGTGAAAGTGACATCATCACGAAGAGAGCGTTGCAAGATTTCCAACGACACAAACGGCTCGTCAAACGGAGTTACGGATCAAAATATATTTGTGTTTAAAGTTTGCTCAACCTAGCCTAGTCAGTAGGGGATGAGTCAGCATTTGTATTGCTGACGTCAGCATCAATACGGATGACATCAACATCCATAC
>SNQJ01S0002746.1:129183-140609 GCA_010110895.2 Picea sitchensis | reverse complement strand
TATATATATTTGGAATGTAATATGGCTGTCAAGAACTTGAAAGTTAGAGTGCATTCATAGATGAGATTATGTTTATGCTCTAACCATTATATTACTTTTTGTCTTCTTGAAAGACTTTTTTAGACAGTGCTATGGGCACCTTATGATTGTAATTTTTATTCTTCTTGAATGAGAATTACGTTTTATTTCCTTGCAATATATATGTGTGTGTGTGTGTGGACATTGAATTATTTGATTTATGATCGACATTGAATTTTGTTTTTGTTATTAATATGTTTTTAAATGGTATGTGTCAACTTTATGTTAAGTATAGAAGGAATTACACATCTCTCCCATACTATATTGTAAAAAAAAACTTTCGATACAAAGATAAATCTAATAAACTCACAATACATCCACAAAATATTATCAAGATTAAAAACAATGATTTAGAATCTTAACCATATAAATTCCGTCAATCATTTAAAAAAATCAATCTCATGACAATGGGTGACTCAAAGTTAACACAATGCTCCACTACTGTTGAGACATATGACAAGAAATGGCCATAGAAAGTTTTCCCAATTACATGACATTCTAAACTCCCTTATAATTTAATATAAAAAAAAAAAAATTCATTGACATTCTAAACTCTCTTATAATTTAATATAAAAAAAATTATATGACATTGTAAAGTCTCTTATAATTTAATATAATAAAAAAAAATCATGGGCATGGAAAAGATATACAACCATTACACCAAAAGTTGAAGAGAAAAGTATTATTCACCCGTAAAACAATAATGCAAACACCCAATGACAAACACTATCCACATGTCCAAATGATTCTTGGATTGCATGAAATGATTTTGGGGGAGAAAGTGGGCCATAATCCTTCATCAATTATGCACCACCCCAACTTTATGTGTACCTTAAATTGTGAGGGGCCATGGCCACATACACCATCGTGAAAAGAGTAATACCACGAACTAAAGACTTAAAATATACTTTCTTAACGTTAGGGAATCGTCTTATGTCACCCACCACTCTTCTTTATTCGAAAGTGTGGGAAGGGAGCATTAAAGGTAATTTGGGTGGTTAAAGTATCCCCTATGTTTTTCTTAAGCAAATGAAACTTGTGTGGAGGCAATGTGTGTATTGATTTTATTTTTATTTTTTAATTATTTTAGAGTTGATTGCATTTTTAATTGGTATTTCAATGTGATCATTGACATTTTAAAATATTATAATTTTAAATTTTATTTTTTATTTTTTTTAATAGAGAATTGGCAACTTGTGGTTTTTGTAATCGCGTGATATGTAGTCGATATTTGTCCGCTACTCATATATCTTCAGGTACGTCACACATTCTGCAAGTATGGAACATAGATAAAACAAGATGAGAATCAAACTTGAAACTTTTTTACACAATTCCTTTCATTTACACGACACATGCCAATCAATCTACACCCATATAAACTTAAAATTTTAATAATTAATATTATTGTAATAATTTATTTGTAATTAAAATAAATAAATTAAAAATAATTTGTATATAATTTATTATATTATATAATTTATTAAAGGTCAAATGACCTAATTAGATTGCAATAATTTATTATAAAATTTATGAAATAATTTATTATGAATACCTTGGTACCATGTTGAATTAAAATGGTTTAATATTCAATCTAGAGGAGAGTTTAAGTCCAATAATTTTAAAGGCTATGTTTGAGCATGTCGTTAAAGGATTTTGCATATTGACAATAAAGTTTCCATTATAGTCATTCTAATTCTCTGTACCATTTTTATTTTTCCTAATTATTCTCTCTAAAAATTTTGTATTTTCTAATTCTATGTACCATTTTTATTTTTCCTAATTATTCTTTCTAAACAATTTGTATTTTATTTGGTTTGAGCATGGTTTATAGGATTTGTTGTTGGAGAAAGTAGATCTACTGAAAGTTAAGGACATTGAAGAAAGTACATTATTCGGTTGGCTTATTATCATAAGGAAATGGTTTAAGTGGTTGATGAGGAAGGTGTTTTGATGGAATAATTGGGAAGGTGGAATTAGTTTTTGTTGTAGCTTCATATCCCTTTTTCGGTTGTGTATTTATTTCTATATTACTTGCTCTCAGTCCTTCATGTTTCATCATTGTCTTCTTTTTATAAGAAATTCATTTTGAGCTTGAGTCGACATGTTTTTTTCCCAATTTAACCCTATATTTTAATGGTTTTATTGGGATTTTTCATTGATTTTGTTTGGATAACTCAATCAATTGAAGTCAATAGCTTTATGCAGTGAAACCAAATCTTTTCAATGTTTTCTTTTTTTCATTTATGAAGGCAATTTTTTAATTTTTCTGAGGCGAGTCTGATTAGAGGACAATGTGACCATGATTGGATGGCTTAGACGACAAATTCTAATCATAGGGATGGTTTTGCAAGGACTTTGATTGCTTTCTCCATTGACGTGTTGCATAGGTTGATGATCTTGAGGGGTTGTGGACATGATCAAGTTGAGAAACTCGATGAAGATATGGAATTGAACTTGGATTTGTTATCATGAAGATTAATCCATAGTAATAAGGTAAAAATTTCATAGGAGTTGTCTCTTCATGTCTAGTGAGGGACACGGTCTTGTTGTAGGCATTGTCATTCTAGACAAGGCTAGGAGGAGGTGGTGTGGAGGATAGCTTGGTGGAGAAATTGATGAGAAATTTGAGGGGAGTACAAGTGGAGAAGACCGCTCACAGGAAACTTTTCCAAATACAAAGTGAAAGGAACATGTTGAGGGGATGGGTGGGAAAAATGGTTTTGAAAAACACTTTTTTAGGACCATGGGTTTTGCTAAAAGTGTTGCTCCCTTAAAGATACCTTCGGTGTAAAAATCTAATTTAAGGTCATAACCTAGCTAGATGTCAAACATTAACACATGAGACCTCCTTGTTTGTTGGACAAGGGACTCCTTCTGCACAGTGAATTCATTTCTTAGTCTACGAAGGTGTGCATATCCTACCCCTCTTTAGTTTTGAACTTGTGACCTTCGTTGAGGAAAAAAATATTCTTAATCATTAGGCTCATGCTTAGGTTGTGACATCACACGATCATCATGAAGCCTCTCTTCATTGGGGAAACCCTCAAACTTGCTTTTATTCTTACCAACTTCCCTCAAGAGCACAAAATCACAAGCCATTAAATGAAAGGAGAACCAACGACTCATTATTTCCCAACTTGAAGTTGCTCAACACATAACGCAATACAAACATCTGCAAGTCCAACAAGACATGAATTTGAGTGGACAAGTGTAAGCATTGTGTTAATACGAGAACATGTACCTCAAGTTTTATTTTTAAATTGATATTTGTTTTCGTACAATAATACTTTACAAAATCATCTTTATCTCATAATCATTATTCATGTCCAAGTATGTATGATACACCTAGTATAAATATGAGTGAGTTGATAAGTGGACAAACTCAACTTTTTAAATGAGTTTTTTTCTTCTTCTTCTTCTAATTTTTTTTTTTTTTTTAATTAATTGGGTACATTTTTGTTTTAATCCACTCTTTTTTTTAAATTTTGAAAATCTAGGTCATCTAAAAATGGGCTAAAACCCAGAAAAAACAAAACATTATCCATCAAATGAAGTATAACTTTCAACAAAATTCCTATTAAATTTGGATTAAATTAAAAAATAAATAAACTTATCCACTTATTGATTTACTCCATATAAATATATGACAAAAATAAATAAATATAACTATGTAACAAAATTTCATTTTAAAATGACATAAGCATGTCACAATTAGCATTTATACCATAAAAATATTAATATCAAAATGAAAAAAAAAAAAAAAAACATTTATACCATAAAAAAATATTAATATCAAAACAAAAATAATACTATCATATTAGAAATTGTAACTTACATGTTATCATCCCCGGATAGGGTGCCTTCCAGCGCATAGCACACATGAGTAAACATGTGGCATTAAGGACTCCCCCCACTTGGCTCGTCGATCCTCGAGTCAAAAGCAAGGGAGGAGATTTCACGTTGTCGTTGCTCCAGAACACTTAAGGCATCTCGTACATGGGGAATGTCATAGACCTACACGGTGGAAGTTGGAGCTCATAACTTCTATATATATATATCACCGTATGACATAAAAATATGCCAATATTGGCATTGGTTCACTTTCTATATAAAAATTGCATTTAAAACAAAACCATGAACAACCATCATTGTTATAATTCCCCCATAAAAAACTTTTCTGGTACAACCAACATTATTATAATCCAAAAATATATATATTTTATAGTTAGATTTTCTATACACCAAATGAACACGTAAAGTATGACAAAAACACGTTTACCCCTTTGAGCATTAGAATGTTTTTCTCGGGGATTTATTGATAAAATTCTTTTGAAAGTACAAAGTATATGTACAAATGAAATTAAATTAACATATTTCGAGTCCCACGTCTATCCAGAACTTCACAAAACTTTATAATTTCTAAATACTAGTATACCTTCTAAGAGGGTGAATTTGAATGTCGAAGTAATTTGAGGGAGGTTTCATATTAATGTTGTTAATTGAGATTATAAAGATATTGCAATTAAAATGATTGTATTTGAACTTCTAGGGAGATTTCATATTAATGTTGTTAATTGAGATTATAAAGATATTGGAATTAAAATGATTGTATATGAAATTGGTTCACTATTTTGATGATGTTTGGCTAATTCCCCCAATGCTTCTCAACTTGTATAAAGGCAACATGGAACGGTTCACTACTCCGTCCATTGAGCAAACAAACAACTTTTGGCATTGCAACCTTTTATATCAACTCTTTGTGCCCAGGTAAACAATACTACCATCAATAAGCAAAAATCTTACAAGAAGCCCCTAAAGCACCATCTATCCCCCCTCTATGCATGTCTCTAAATACATGTTTCTATTTACTAAAATTAACTTAATTATTTTTAAAAGACATCCATGTTCTTCATGAAGTTGTTATTTTCTCAACATTACTTAGTATACTAATTGGTTATGGATAGGTCATACACATTATTGGTGCAGCTATGCATTTTACTCAATGTTGCTTAATAATAATGTAGTTATATGTATTAAAACTCATTAAATCCACTTTAAGAACCAATGAGAGACAAACCCCTATAATT
Organism: Picea sitchensis; assembly: GCA_010110895.2. Classification (NCBI taxonomy): domain Eukaryota; kingdom Viridiplantae; phylum Streptophyta; class Pinopsida; order Pinales; family Pinaceae; genus Picea; species Picea sitchensis. The sequence goes on along the minus strand of SNQJ01S0002746.1, from coordinate 135,444 downwards.
TCAACATTCCCTTCATACCTCACTTTTTCTTCGTTTCAAAAAGACTAATTGATTGATGTATTGTATGTAGTAGATATTAAGTTTACCTCCATAATAAAAGGGGACCCTCCAAGCACCGACATGTCTCAAGGAAGGCAGTGAAGAATTGGGTGTGTTATATATTGGAAGGATTGAATTATCTTCATAATCATAACCCTTGCATAATTCAAAGAGATATGAATTGCAATAATATACCCATGAATGGTAATAGTGATGTTTTGAATACCGGGGAGTTGGATTTTTATACTATACTGGCAAATGATCACACTGCACACACTATCATTTGTACATCGGAATTCATGGCTCCATAATTATATGAAGAGGATTATAATCAACATATAGATGTTTATTTGTTTGGCATGTGCATACTGGAGATGGTTACTTTTGAGACTCCTTATAGCTAGTGACGTAATGTTGCTCAGATTAATTAGAAGGTGATTTCTGGTATAAGACATGCATCATTGCAAAAGGTTATCAATTCATAAATGAGGCAATTTATTGAAAAAAGTTTGGCGCCAACATCATTGAGGCCTTATGTTGTAGAGCTTTTGATGGACCATTTTTTAAGAGGACTCCAAGTGAACATGTAGTACATGTACATGCTAGACACTCTACTCTTTATCAAAATTATCTTGTATAAGAATATTTTTTGTTTTGCTACAATTTTGTGAAGTTTAATGCAAAACAAATCACATAATGCAGTATGTAATTTCCAGAGTAAAGTGTTGGAATTCTATACTAAATGTTAACCAGAAGTATACAAATGCATCAGAGGCTTAAATTTAAGAATAGTACATGCATTTGTACATAATAAAGTATACATATTACATCAATTCATAAATAAGAAACTTTATGTATCCCTGTAAATCTTACCCGAAATACTAAAATGATAAGATCCTACTTAAAAATTTACAGATGTACAATATTCTAGAGAAAAAAGTTATCATTTTAATACTCCAAATGGAGATAACGTCATAAGAAGACATGTTAATAGTAGCTCTGTAAAGTAAATAGAGTTGAAATCTTTAGATACAGAATGTCTTAAAAACACTCAAAGAGAAATGTCGACCTCCAAACCATTATATTTATTACTCATTAAAAATTGTGTTCTTCTTGATTTGAGCATTCACACAATGTTTGCTTCTACAAGCGATTCAAGTGATGTTCCCATTTCCAGCTGAATGACACCTTCTCGGTGGCACGTAGGTTTTTGAGGCTTCTGAATACGTGTGGTAGTGCGATTTAAATTCTTTCACGCATTAAAAAATCTGTCAATGACTTAATTTTTTTCGACAGCGTAGGTGAACGAGCGACCATAATGAGACAATATCTAGCCCATGATTCTTTCACAATTTAGATTGGAATCAAATGATGGACGCTGGTTTTACTTTTAAGCATTATGTTATCATATTGGTAGGGTTTTGGGTTTCCAATACACCTAAAAAAATAAAATAAAATGCATATAAGAAGGTTTAATGAGATGTGATCCCGCGACCTCTAAGTTCACTATACATAGTAGAGAATGTTTTGTACTGGCAGTGGAGGAGGGAAAAAAATGATTGAGATGTAGATGAGGTTTGGGTTTGGTCTTCAACTTTGAACACACCCAGTTTGGTATTAAGATATTCCTCAACATCACTTACACCATCCAATTCATAACAATTGGGTTGGTTAAGATAACGAAAGGATCTTGGATTTCCCAACTTATATATTTTAATATCCTGAAAAACATCACAAGGAAATTTGTAAGTTGTGATTTATTGTATAATGTTATTCAAATCAGATGAGTAAATATGGTGGATACTTCCAGCATTCCACCAAGTCTTGGACCAAAATAGTAAGGCATTGTCCATATAAAGTATTAGACAGATGATAACATACCTTACGTGGACAAAGGTATGTAACGAAAGGATCTTGGATTTCCCAACTTATATCTTTTAATATCCTAAAAACATCACAAGGCAATTTGTAAGTTGTGATATATTGTATACTGATATTCAAATCAAATGAGTAGATATGATGGATACTTCCATCATTCCACCAAGTCTTGGACCAAAATAGTAAAGCATTGTCCATATAAAGTATCAGACAGATGATAACATACCTTAGGCAGAGTAGTGCAAAGTAGGGAAAAACAATGATAATTGCTTTCTGGAAATGAAAGTTGACAGACATGGGACCTTTCTAGAAGGTAGGTTCTCATAGCAGCTCATGATATCCTTCAAGTCTTGTCGAACTAAAGCTCCACAAATTTCCCAAAACAACTGAAAAAAAAAGAGGTATGCTTGTCATGTTAGTCTAACACAAGAGATGGTGAAGATCCATAAGAAATCCTATAGAATAGTAGGCCAATGGCAATACAATCTCCCATACCCCAATCCTCTATGTTGAAATTGTCTTTGTCGTATTTTGTGTTCTTTTGGTGTATTTTTCCAATTTGGCTTTGTGTAGCCCACTTGTGCATGAGTTGGAGTATCTTGTAATGGGCATTGTTTTTTACTTTTAGAAAACTCGTTATCTGAGGTTTTTACACTTGCTCGATTTGGTTCCATCTGTCTCTAGATACACTTTGTGTCCATAGTTCACATTTATAAAGGAGTATTGAGGTTATGAACATTTGAAAAGGGGTGTGCAACATTTACCAATCCTAAGTCTTTGTTATCTTGCATCTATTTTGTGGTAGGAAGATTGTGTTCCTCCCTCCTTGCAATGTTTTTCTTGTGCTTTGTGTCTCACTTTAGATTCTCATTGAAATATAGTTGCAAATATTATAGTTTTGAGTTATTTCTGCAACATTAATTTATGCAAAAAAACACTAAAAAACCACTAATTAATCCTATATGTTGCATAGTATCCTAGTTGTTAGTATCAAATCATTTACATACAACATTATCATACGATATTCTTCCTATGTTCATCCCTCTATCATCTTCTGTAATGTTTATCCATTTCTTTAATTTATTTATATAAACACTCATTAATATAAAATAAAATAAATAAAAAATCTTTATTTCACATCACAATAAATGGTACGCTTTCCAAAAACCCTTTATAAATGCTTAACTTAACCTACTCTTATAATCAACTTTAACAACCTAACTTTACTTAACGGTAAACAATTGTTGTCCATTATGTTAATGTGATTTAGGTAAGGTTTTGGGAGAAAATAAAAAAGAGAAGGCTTCCAAAGATTCTCAAACAAAATATAAAAAAATTGTTTATTTGAAAAATCAAACCTAATTTTTTTAAAATACTATTCAACTTAACCAATTATAAAGTTATAAAATAATTTTAGTTTAAATATATTAATAAAAATATCATTCAATTTAATTAATTATAAAGTTATAAAATAATTTTAATTTAAATATATTAAATATATAATAATAATATTTGTTAAGTATATAATTAAAATATATTGATTTTCTATTAAAAAAAAAATCAAATAGTAGAGATTTTTTTTAATTATTAGGTAATTTTTTTAATTATTATATAATGGATAACTTTAAGGTTTTCCATTTTAATTATAAATTAAAATTGTTGATAATTAAAAAATAATAACACAATAAATACAAATGTAATATATTAAATTTTTATTGATTTTAAAAATTATAATAATGGATAGTTAAATTGAATTTTTATCTTTTATATACATTTTATAACATAGCATGAGTAACATAGATATAACTTATAACAATTGAATTAAATTTTCATCTTTTCATACATTTTATAACATATAACGAGTGAAATATATCACTTATGTAAAGTGTATTAATTAAAATCAAAACATAATAAATTTTAAATTTAATTTAAATTTCTATTTTTCTTAAATTGAATTTTTATTTTTATATACATCCGGATGGGGTGATAGAGCCAGACATCTAGCGCATAGAGGAGGCAAGGGGAGGCCAGCGGTGCACGGAGCCATGTGCTCGGCTCGTGCCCACTGCATCCATCACCCCCATGCATTAAATTGAATTAAACGTCGATGGGAGGGGCATTAAACCGAGCTCCCTCGACCACCTTAACGTAGAGAGCAATGCCGTGTTTCATTTGTGTTATCGCTCGGCAGTCTGAGTTGGGTTATACTGGTTTGTTCATGGTGCTTCGGCTCCTCCAGCCGCTCCCCGCCCTCAACCTCGGCTCTGCAGACCTCCCACATCCGTCGGGCCTCACCATGCCGCGACTGAGACTGTGACCTCGCAGGGGCTCTCCCTGGAATCCTCGGAGGCCCCACATGTCTTCTTCACCCTCTGGTTCATCTCCCACCTCGGCTTTGTCACTCCGACCCCCTGCTCCCCCCGCCTTTGGCTGCCTGGCCATCATTGAAACCACCCAGAACTCTTCATGGCGATATCCTTCTTGGCTTGGACCATCCTCTCCTCCTACGCCAGATGTGGCCTCAGTGAAATCGCCCTTTGGAAGGACTGGCCACAGTCGACCCAACAACAAAAATAAAACGCATTCCTCCAACCTGTCGCACGAAAGCCTCACCGTTTTGCATGATTTGGTCTTTGAGCTCCGGGAAGGAGTGGACGACCTTCAGTTCTGGGTTCNTTCAAACCACCACGAAGCCTCCCCTGAGGGTTCCAGCGACGCACCTCTCACTGCAAGTGATCATGCGAGAAGCCATCAGCAGGAAGCCGCAGAGGGGAACCAACAGTCTGACTGGAAGGCATTCGAGTCAGCTCTCATGGACACTGTCGAGCAGGAGCAAACACCGGCGAGCAAAGAAGAGAATGTCAAGGGCACGGTTCAGCTGGACGTCAAGGCGATGATAGGCACCAGTTTGCAGGCGCACACCCCGACGACAGGTGCCAAGATGGATGCTTACGAGGACATGAGCACCGAAGCCACGGACATGCAGTGGGCGACCAGCGGGACACCTGTCATCGAGGAGCCCTGGCCAGGCCTCTTGCCAAAGTATGTGCCAGATTACACACCACTTGTATGACCCCTCTAGGGGGATGTTCCCTACTTTTACTTTTACTCTAGTGACCTTCATGGTAGCTAAATTGTCTGTTTATTCTAGGACTTATAGCAACTCTGATACTCGAATTATCCGGTTGGCTGAACTGATTTCTCCTTCTGGAGCAGTTCAGTAATTACAACCGGTTGGCTCTAGTTTTTGTACTCTTGTTTTGGTACCTAGAAGGTTGTTTATATATATAAAATACTTACTTACAAAAAAAAAAAATTATATATACATTTTATAACATATCATAAGTATAACTTATAACAATTAAATTGAATTTTCATCTTTTCATACATTTTATAACATATTATTAGTGAAATGTATCACATTTATAAAAATGTATTAATTAAAATCAAAACATAATACATTTCACATTTAATTTAAATTTATAATTTTTTTAAATTAAATTTGTATCATATATTATGAGGGAAAATAAATTTATATTTTTCTTTTATATAGAATGAGAGAAATCAATCACATAATTAATATTTATTAAGTTTTATCTTTTATATGGAAATCTAACAAAATAATTAATATTTATTAATTAAAATAAAAATAAAAATGATAATTTTTCAATAATAAAATTTAATTTAAATTTATTTAAATTTGTAATTTTTAATATTTGTTAATTTTTTAAGATATTTGAGAATGTTTTATAAAATTATATAAAATCAATTTTGAAAGAATTATAACTAGTATATGTATGTATTTGAATTGAAATAGATGTTAATAAAATTATTTTCAACAATGATTATAATATGGAAGAATTTTAAATATACATATATTTTGGATTATGAGAACATAATATTTACATGCAAAATATGTCATATTTCATGACATTTACAAATTATTTGTTCACATGCTTCATTTAATCTTACTCAATAAAAAATGAATCAAATCAAATAAAAAAGATGAAAATTTCCAAAAGAACTGAATTTAGATATTAACATTAATTAGAATAAGGTAATTCAAGACCTACAAGTGTTGATTCACGAATCTTTTCAATTTTTTATGGGATAAAGTAGAAGAAAAAAATATAGGACTTTCCTCCTCAAGGAACAGAGGTCATGGTAGGTGGAACAAAAATACATTAAAAAATTGATACATATCTCTTACTCATATAAGGATTTGATTCATTTTAAGAACTCTAATTTTCTTTCAACTCACTATGTACTTGTACTTGCTTTTAATTGTATCTTATTTTGAGAACTTAAAAAATATGATTTTCTTTTTTTTTAACAAAATAAAAA
>SNQJ01S0002746.1:97352-129173 GCA_010110895.2 Picea sitchensis | reverse complement strand
AAAAACGGTTATCTTATATATTTGAACTTTATAATTTCTAATTATTATAATATAAAAATGGTTATTTTATATATTTGTAGCGAGATAAGTGAGATGTAATTTACAATAGGCCATATATGAGATGAATAATGCAATATTAGGTTAATAAATTAAAATAGAAGAAAAAACATTTTCTATCGGATGAATGATGCAATATAATGTATAAATTAAAATAAAGGAAAAAAATTTCCATAATGGAAAAAATGATTAGTTGAGAAATCAAATAAACATATAAAAAAAAACATTTAATTTAATAAATTTAATAAAGTCACACTTGAATCAAATAAAATAGTAAATAAATAAGAAACATTTTCGAATCAACAACATCTTATGGTTATGAGTTTAATATATTCTTCTTTTTAAATAAGTGTTTCCCTCAACATTGATGAATTGTGGATACTTCTCTATGAAGAACTCATCTTCCCAAGTTGCATCTTTTGTTCACATGGTTTTCCACATGATGAGGTGTTCAATTATTTCTTAGTCCTTTAGTTGCTTGATCTATGTTTTAATCATTGTTTCAAGTTCAAGTATGATTTTTCCTTCTTCATCAAGCTATTGAAAAATACTTTGATATGGTATATTGTCACCAATTACCTATTTAAAAAGGAATCATGACAGACCAGATGTGCACATGGAGAGGGAGGAAACTCCACTCTATAATCCATACCACAAGTCTTATACAACACCTTATAAAAACCATAGTACTTGGGTGCTAATTTGCTATCCTTTTTTTTTATTGCTTGAGGGACATTTATTTGTCTGATTGTAGCCTCATAAATACCCAAACCCCCACGTCAAAGTGTCTTCAATTGTGATGTTGATATGTTTCTTATTTCATCCCATTTTGTTCTATAGCCAAGTTGTTCTTCAATAGTTGGAGAAACACTTGTTGGCATTAGAAATGGTCTTCCACTACTTGAACCGAATTAGGTTTCCCTCTCAAGAATGAAGTGATGGATGGACGATTATACCCATAAAGTGCCATAAACATGGACGTTTTGGATGAAGTATGTAAAATTTGTACCACCATTATGTCAAAGGTACATAATGACTAATTATCAAATGCAAAGCAACAAAGATAATCTTCCAAACATTTATCTGTAATCTCAATTTTCCCCTGATATAGGGGATGGTACAAGGAGTTGAGAGTCAGTTGAGTATCCAAACAAGAAAACAATTCTATCCAAAAATTACTAGTAAAAATTGGATCTTTGTCACTTACAATAATCTTGGCGTTTCCATGCATCTTTTAAATTTGTTTCCATGAGAAAAAATGGACATACTTTGTGAGTCAATCCACCATCACCATGATGGAATTCTTCCCTTTAGACTTTAATAGACTTGTGATAAAATCCATTAACATCTCTTCCCAAAACTGATTTCATATGGTTAACAATTCTAGAAGACCCAATGTTTTTATCACCTCTCCTTTGTTCTTTTGGAAAATCTAACACTCCACCACAAACTTTTGAACATCAATTTTAAAACCTTCCCAAAAAAATTCCTTCTTGATCCTATGATAAGTTTTTCAGAAATCCCGAGTGTTCACCTATAGACCTTCTATTTGAGTTGGGATTTCTTACATATATAGAGAGGACCCTTATACTAGAGTGAATCATTCTACCACATAAATTTATCTAACGTACTAGATTCATGTTGTAGTTATTGAATGAGATGCCATGTATTATGGTCCAACTACCATTTTATCCTTACTTTTTTCACCCAATCAACATGTAGAATGAAAATAGAAAAAAGTAAGGTCTCAATGTCCTCTTCTTTCCTTGAAAGTGCATTTGTCACCATACTCTCTTTCAATTTTTTGCAGATAATTTCAAGTTCTTAAGCTAGCATTTTTGTGACCCATTTTTGTTTCTCTTCTTAAGATATTTGTTGTTCCAAGAAGTACTTCAGATTATCATGATATGTTTTTAATTTAAAGTTTATTCTTATTAGGTAAAGGTGTCATTGCTTAACTACATGTAGTATGGACAATATTTCCTTCTCATAAATTGGTTTGAGGAAGTTTTTTCCTTTAAGTTAGCATCTTTCAAAGGAAAGAGACCTTCATTTTTTAATAAAAAATTCACCAATGCCATGCCTCAATTCGTCACACTCCACAATAAGTGTTTTTGTGAAATCAAGCATCCTTTATCAAAAGATTGGGTTACTTCTCGAGTCCAAGAAAATCCATCCCTTTTCAATAATGATGTTAGAGGTCCGACTATTCGACCATAGTTCTTGACGAACTTGTGGAAATAACTTGTTAACCTTAAGAATTCCCTAAGATTATTCAAGGTTTTGGGAATTTTCCATTCCATCATAACTCTAAGTTGTTTAGGGTTCACCTCGAGGCCCTCATGAGATATGATATCCCCTAAATATTCTACCTCTTCAACCCCAAAATCATGCTTCAAAGGATTCACATATAGTTGTTCCTCCTCCAATACTTTTAATGCTATGTCAACATGTTGTACATGCTCTTCTCAATATTTGTTATAAATTATTATATCATCAAAAAATACCAACATAATTTTTTTGAAGAATATGGGATTGAAAATAGAATTCATTCAGTTTTGAAATGTGTAGGGTGTTGTTGGCACAATCCATTTTGGGGAAAAGCGCAGTAATTAATGAAGGTAGTTAGAAAATGGACCAAAGAAGGAGCGTGCGCCGAAAAACGGGGAAAAGAAGCACCAGGAAAGTCAAAGAAAGGAAGAAATATGCGGATCAATGAGGAAAATGGTTGGATTTTGGACCAACCACGATCAGGAAGTTAGAAAGTGGACAAATCTAATCCACCTAGGGTTAGTGGGTTAGGGTTTTGGTCATTTTTGTAATGGATAATTAACCCATTTTTGTAATATAAATATGTGTTGTGATATAGCGGAGGGATGTGATGTGATACTTACATGTGTGATAGAGATATGAGCGGAGAGACAGAGGTACGATATATCAAGCATTGTAAACAAGGGTAAGGTTGTAAGTCATGAGTTGTGGAGCTCATTGTGATCCTTGTCGGCCTCAAATGTAATGTGTGCAACGTTATAACCTTGAATCAGAATAATAAAAGAGCCAAGAAAGCCAGATATTTGTGGACGTAGCCCAGGGGGTGAACCACAATAAACTTTGCATCTCTATGTGGAATTCTTATGTTATTTCTTGAAAATATTTAGTTATGATGAATGGATTAATCTGTCAGTAGTAAAATGCAGCCCACAATAAGAGTAACATGGATAATTACTGCAGAATAACCCTAAATGAATGAAATTGATGACTAAATGATAGATCTGAGATGTAGTTATGTGTTGATGTAATAGAATAATATGCGTGATGTGTTTTGAGGTAGAAAGAATGTCTCCCATCCCCACATAACTCTCCCTTCCAAGACTGTAGACATCTAGGTCATTTAGTCACCCATAATCCATATCGAGTGAGACTGCATTGTGCACTTTGTGCATAGTGTTGCCTTATGGTCTCTAGAAGGGCCGATGGTTTGCATGTTTTTGTTGGAAACCTAAAGTAGAACCTAGGACAACCTAGAAACCTCTAACAAATGGTTCCATTTCTGGTTGGAACCTAGAAGAACAGATTGGAAAGGACTTGTTGAGAAGAACAATCAAGAGAATGAAGGATTAGAAGGGGATATTTAGACCATGGAACCCAACTAAACAGTATATCGAATGATGGTTGACAACAAAAGAGATCAATTTTGCACAAAAGGGCAATAGAAACCCTAAGTATACACCGCGCCACTAGTTGCAGAGGTATGTATTCACTGATCTTCATGAGGCATTTTTCTGTGAATTTCCACATTTTCTACAGGAGTGGATATTGATATTAAAATACACTCACCCAAGTAAACAGATAAGACCAGTAGAATGGACTACTGAAAATATTGCGCATCTACCAAAATTCAACAACAAATGCACGCGTGTAGTTGATTTCTAGCTATATAACATTATTGCAGGATTCATTACCGAGTTTGTAGTCGATACTACAAAATCATACACTGTTGCAGAGCATGATTTTTTGAAGGGTCCAAGAGGACGATATATTAGATCACTCTACACGTCAATCAATATTTTGTTGCATGATAAAGGTGTGATGATAATGGAGTTTGACAGCTAAATAACTCTACACGCATGGGGAGACTGGGGGAAACACTAAGGACGATCTGAGACATGGAGAGGGATCTGGAAAGAGGTAAGCAGAAGGAAATTATAGACCCCATTATGATGGATGAAGAAGAGATCAAGGAAATAATGGACATAGTGGGAACAACGTGCAGCGAAAGACCCTACCAATATAATATTAATAGGAAAAAGAGAGCAGTAGCCGAGAGGGAAGGCTTGGAAAGTGATGAAGAATAGGTAGAGGATCTTCATTCTACAGAGCAGGTTGAGGAAATCATGTGTGTCACATACAACATAAAAACCATAGGTCAAAGGTCTGGTGCAGAAGAAGGAACTCCATTCCATATCAAAATTAGTGTGGAACCCACAACCCCATGTGCGACTAACACATCAAAAAAGAAAGAAGCTTTTAGACAACCAAAAATTAGTGGAAAAAGGAGTCCAATAGGTCAAGGGACTAGTGGAAATTCAAGTGGAAGTACGAGTTCAGTTAGTAGTAGTCAGTTATCTACACCGCACGAAGGTAGTACCACAAATTTTATAATGGCAGGAGCAGATCCAACCATTCGGTTAACAAAATTTCATGGCGAAAGGTTGGAGGACCCAAAGAAACATCTATTTATTTGTGAAAATATTTGGGCAACTAAACAGATCATGGTTGAAGACACAAAAGTGGCTCATATCACAATTACATTAAGAAATTGTTCACTAGATTGGTTTATGAGCCTAGCAGTGAACAATCCACAAGGAGCACCTACAACCGTCGCAGATGTAAAGAAGGCACTAATCAACGAATTCCAACAACCAAGTTCAGAAGGTCAATTTATGAATGAGATGATAGAAATCAAATATAAGCCATGATATTTGGTTTAGGAAATTGATCAGAAGTTCAAGTGATTGAAAGGTAAGTTCAAATATCTCATAACAGACATGAAACATAGGAAACTATTATTAACTCATTATTGCCACATTTTAAATATCCATTGAGGCAACAGAAGTTCCAGACTTAGGTTGAGGCTCTACAAGAAACAACTGGAAGAAAACCAATATAAACATACAGATCCAGCTATAAAAGAGATGAGACAGGATCTCAATAATCTAACATTTAAGTTGAATCAGAGAAAAGGCAAGGAAAAGAGGGAAGTTGTCTGGTGTACCTTATGCAGAACATAAGGACACCACAAAAAGGAGTGCCCAACATTTGTGCAGTATTTGGTAGAAAGGTTGTTGAATCCCTTACCCACAAGAGGATTATGGTGTGAACTCTATAAAACACCTGGACATGATCCCTGTCATTGTCCAATGATGAAAAATACAAAACAGTGCCTAAAAGTACATTCTGCAATTTGTGCAACTTTGTAGGACATGAGGATAAGGATTGTCAAACCATGGAACTTATGAAGGAAAGGACCTCATATGATTATAGGCTGCAGGATGAACTAATGATAGGTCCACCTGCATCACAGTATAATAATGCATAGTGGTTTGCAATGCCACCACAATATAATCAAGTACCATAGTATAATACACTACGCACAGACAATTAAGGCGATGAAGGAGGATTCGAAAGAGAAGGATGTGGAAGAGGAGGATTTGGAAGAGGCAGAGGACCAGTAACCTGCCACAATTTCTAGCAACCTGGACATTATGCAAGGGATTGTCCACAACCACCAACAACATGCATGTATTTTCGTGTAGCAGATCATACTACAGAAGATTGTCTGATACTTCTAACAAAAATACAAGACAGAAGGAATCAGAATAACCAGAGTGTTCAATGGATTGTCGTTAAAACTAGAGATGATGGGAAAACAAATAATATAATTACTCGAGGTGGAACCAAAATAGGAGCAAACATAGCAAATGATATTCAACACCAGTGGGTGAGAAAAAATACAACACTTCAATGGAATTTTGATGCACGCAAGGAAAAAGAAACATTCAAGCAGGCCAGACAAGAAATTGTGTAGGAGAATATTGTTTCTACTTCAAATGCACAGCCAGGATATGATGGGCCAGTATATGATATGCCTCATCCATATGATCATACCAGTGGAGGTCAGCTTTCAAAAAAGGTAAGTAATCTAAGAAATTTATGGTGTCTTGCTTGAAGTTATTGAATGATCAAACATATATACAAGTATTACAAAGTTTGTTAGAAAAATGAAATCCTAAAGAAGAGATAAAACTAGAACAAAAGATAATAAATCATGTCCATAGGAAGACAAGAACAAATAGAGAGTTCAGACTAAATGAAAATATTGGAGACTTTAACATGGGTGACATCATATTAGATTTGGGATTTGAGGTAAATTTTCTTCCTAAGAAAACATGGGAATGCATGGGGGAACCCAGTTGAAACTAGAAAACCAACATAAGGTGATACCAATTGGTCGATTGAAATACATACCAGGGGATTTAGATGGTGTGCACAGTATGGAATATTTTGAGGTAATATATATATTGTGGATAATACTACACCTTATCCAACATTGTTGGGACTGGATTGAGCATTTGACAATCAAGCTATCATCAACTTGAAGACCCGGAAAATGATTTTTGAATCAAGAGAATATAGATTCATAGCACCATTAGATCCTTCAGAATGTTGAATATATGTTGAACCAATGATAGAGAACTTTATCGCAGAAGAAATAAACCAGTTCTATGGAACTAACACGCACGAGGAAGATTACAATAACCCAACAAAAGATGGAATGCTTAGTTGGAGAAGCATCAATTATTGTGCTTCATATTCTGACACAGGACTGGAGAATTGGCAACAATGATTACATGAGATATCCACTAGAATATGTGCAATAATGACACGCACACTAAGATGGGTTGGCACAGAGGTAAGATAACCTCCAAGTTTTTATGGTCAAAAATATTTGGAAGAATTCTTAACAAAGTTTGAGTTAGAAGTTTTGGAAAGTCAAAGGTTATTAGTTTTAGATATTTCCTTGAAAGAAACACTTTCACGTTTGTGGGGTACTCACAAAGAAAAGATCCATGATTGGTATCAATGCAAAAGATTATTGTGCATCATATTTGGAGCAAAACAGGAGAATAAACATATGGAGAAATACAATGGAAGAGGAAAACCTAGAGAACATATAGACAAATGAACAACTAAAAGGAGATAGATACCAACAAATGAATGACCACATCACTTCATCCATACATTAGAAGGCATACCAAGAAATTGGTCGTGTACAGAACTGGAACTACACAGAGGAACTAGAAATTGGAAATATTTGCAGTAGAACTTTGTAATCACGTTTTCATTTGAACATGAGAATCTAGTGATGGATGCAACATTGAAGTTGATAAAAGAAAATATTTTTGAAGAACCTAAAGTTGAAATTGTAACATCTTATCAAAATCATAATCGACAAATAGGCATATAATTGTTACATTGTTACCACGTCACAGAAGAAAACTCCCGTGATATTTAGATAACGAAAGTTGAAGGGGAAAGAGAGGTAGAAGGCCCACAATTACAATCAGAATAATTTGTTGCACCACTGAGTATAAATAAATTTAATATTGGAACAGAAGAGAATCCAAAGATTGCAAGTATTTGTGACTATTGGGACAACCACATAGTGGAAAGAATAACAGAACTATTGCACGAATATAATGATCTATTTATAGAAATGTTTTCTAAAATGAAGGGGGTAGCAGGAGAACTTGGAGAAATGAATATTCCTTTGGGACCAGATGCCAGACCAATAAGACAAATACCCTATAGGCCGAATCCAGTATATAAACATAAAGTTAAGGCAAACATTGATAAAATGTTAGAGGGTGGTATAATAGAACATGTTGAAGAATCTGAGTGGATTAGCCTTATGGTAGTTTAGGAGAAGAATCATGGGGGGATAAGGATCTGTGTAGACTTGAGGAAGTTGAATTATGCATGTCTGCATGATCCCTTTCCTACTCCATTTACAGATGAGGTATTAGAAAATGTAGGAGGACAAGAAGCATACTCATTTACTGATGCATTTTCAGGGTATCACCAAATCAGAATAACACTAGAGGATCTTCATAAGACTTCATTTTCCATAGAATGGGGGTCATATCAATACATAATGTTTCCCTTTGGATTGAAAAATTCCCCTATTATGTTTTCAAGGGTAGTGGTAGTTGCATTTAAATATTTTATACATAAATTTTTGGAGATTTATCTGGATGATTGGACAATATTTAGCCTATTGAAAGATCATGTTGAAGTTTTAAGATTAATGTTAGATAGGTGTAGACTGTAACGTCCCCATCCATCAACCCACTTGCCAGGAAACGCTACTACGCGGAAACATTCTCATACTTATATAGTATGCATTTAATTGAAGTTAAATGGCTTAACAGAGTAAACATATAATTACTGCTAACATATAGAATTAATGGAATCAAAAGTAAATATCATCGAAGTGGAATATATGATAATATTGCAAGCATCACATACATGCATTTTAATTGAAATTAAACACGTGCATATACTTATCTTTGAAACTTTAGTAACTCCACCAACCACATGCAGACCTTCCATGAACCTCCCAGCCTTAGACCATGTTGCTCATCACGCTTAGCAGTGGGTCACACCCGAGATGGGACTAAGCTCCACCTAAGGTAACTGAATCCTAGACTAGGCTGAGGTTACAGGAAAACTGCACAGAGCAACCAGAAGGATTCTCTCCAGGAGACTTCTTACGCCCACTACTCACGGAATATCATTCCCTGCATGCTTGTTCCGTCTGGGAGTATACACCTTCACAAGAACAGTCCATCGTTGCTTCACCTCCCTCTCTAGGTCTCGGCAACATGCTAGATCGGGAACTCTTAGAGCTCCATAGCTGGTGCTAGACTCTCTCTGGGAGAAAACCACTTCCCAATAGACTCTCTCACCTAGAGAGAGTTACTCACGGGCCTGACAACTTGCCTCTTCTACCATGGGCCTGGCAACCCGGTTCTTCGACTAGTTTCAACCCAATTCCCGCAAGTTCAGGTTGACAACAACAACAACATCTTTGGCTAACTCACATGTGACAACAGGAACGAGAAAAAATGGGTGTGAATGTCCAAAAGATGACAACAACCACGTTTCATCACTCATTCACACAAGGATGACAGTCACAACAATAGATGGGCATAGGTTCGAAAATGGAAACATCCAGATGCTAGACACAACACACTCAAGCAATTTCCCCGATGTCAATTTCCACAGAAGACACAAAACAATTCACCGATTTTGGTTCTCAGAATTGTGTGAGGGTAAAACCATAGAGGTTCCAAAGAAGAGGAAAATGGTTTTTAGAAAGAGGATCTGGAAACTGGTAGCACATACGCAACAATGGAGGACCCACCCCCAACACGGCTCAACTCAACAGTTTTAACTGCATGCGCCCAGGTCGACACTTGTCTTCCTGGAGTTGCATGTGTTCCCTTTGGCACATGTTCCCCCTTCCAAGAACTTAGGATACAAACATATATTTCACATAGATTTTGGAATAATAATAAATTATTATTCCCAAGGAATTAAACCCCTAAGCTTAGCCCCTAGGATCAACACTTAGCCTCTCTTTCCAACCTTTCAGCCCCTTTTCCCTTACCCACCTTGTGGAAGCTTAGTCCCCCATCACTCTTTCTTCATGGTCGGTCTGCATGCAATGATGTTTATATTTTTATTAATGTTCTACATATTACATATACAAAAACTTATCGCTTTAATACTTAGGCTCTTTGGCCTAATAAACACATAATCCCACTAGCTTATCAATACTCGACTCACCAGCCTATAAAACATGATTATAGTTCATAAACATGAATACAATTCATAATATAACTGGGGCACTTCCGGGGGATATTACAATCCCCTCCCCTTATTTTTGCACTGTCCTTAGTGCAACTTTTACACCGCATCAGCAAGATTTCGAAAATCTTCAAAAAGATGTGGTTATTCTTCCCGCATATAATCCTCATGCTCCCATGTCGCGTGTTTACGACCATACCAGGTCCACTGGACCTTTACAAGCCCTATGGTTCAATTTCAGAGTTGTTTTCTTTTCCGGTCCAATATGCGCACAGGATGCACTTGCAGGACACCTTCTTGTTCCACCTGAATCACATTCCAATCAATTACATGATTAGTGTCAGGTATATATTTCTTAAGAAATGAAACATGAAACACATTATGTACAGTCATGAATGCAGGTAATGCAAGCATATATGCAACTGGCCCAATCCTTTCTAGGATTTCAAATGGCCCACAAAATGTGGTTGCCAACTTGGTGCAGTTTCCCAGCTTCAAGGAACTTCTATTGGCTTTCACTTTCAGGAAAACATGATCACCCACTTTAAATTCTTTGTGGGTTATGTTCTTATCAACATAACTCTTCTTCCTGTCTTGGGCAACTTTCAAATTCTGCTTAATTTTTATCATTTGATCTTCCATTTCCTTGAGCAAATCTGGCCCAACTACTTCCCTATCAGCTGGATTATTCCAACTTGCTAGAGTATTGCACTTTCTGCCATAAAGTGCTTCAAATGGGCTCATCTTCAAAGATGCTTGATACCCATTGTTGTAGGTGGATTCTACCAAGTGAAGGTAGTCTTCCCATTTTGATGGTTTGTCCATCACATACATCTTTAGCATGTCTTCTATTACTCTATTCACCCTCTCTGTCTATCCATCAAACTTAGGATGATAAGCTATACGGAAGATCAGATTCATTCTAAATCCTTTGAACAACCCCTTCCATAAATTTCACGTAAATTTCGGTTCTCTGTCAGACACAATTGTCTTGGGGATGTCGTGCAATCATGCCACTTCCTTCATAAAGATGTTGGCAACATCTGTTGCCTTGTGATTAGTATTTAACAGAATGAAATGGGCATATTTCGTAAGATTTTCCACCACCACCATAATTGAATCATGTTGCTTTCTTGTTTTGGGCAATCCTGTGATGAAGTCCAATGTCACTACCTCCCACTTCCACTCAGGAATGTGTAAAGGTTGCAGCAACCTTGCTAGGTGCCTATGATCATCTTTAACCTTTTGTAACTCCATACATATAGCGATGTATTCAACAATCTCTTTCTTCATACCTGGCCAAAAGTAATGGCTCTTGATTGTTTCCATAGTTTTCTGATATCTAGGGTGCCCTGCATAAGGCACATTATGCATTTCATTCAAAATCATAAGTTTCATGTCCTGGACATTAGGTACATAAATTTTGTTCCTGTACAGAAGTGTTCCATCGATTTCCAATTTGAAATTTTCCACTTTATGTGGCATCTCACCTTGATGTAGCTTTGTTATCTGCTCCATGTACTGCAAATCTGCATTTGCAGCTTCCAAAGTTCTACTCTTTATATCAATTAGGTACATGCTAATGGTTGTAGCACGTAATTCATGTACTCTCCTATTGAGTGCATCAACCACTTTATTCTCCTTCCCTTTGAGGTGCTTGATATCAAAATTGTACTCACAGAGAAACTCCAACCACCTACTCTTCCTAGCATTCAAGGTTGGATGATCAAACAAATACTTCAAACCGTTATGGTTTGTTCTTAGTTCGAACCTCCTTCCCATGAGGTAATGTCTCCATTTATTTATAGTGTGTACTATGGCTACCAACTCCAAATCATGAGTTGCATAGTTCCTTTCGTTCTCTTTCAACTTTCTGGATTCATAACAAATTATGAACCCATTCTGACTGACGACTCCTCCTAGTCCTTCTTTGCATGCATCGGTACAAACCATGAAATCCACATTTTGATCTGCAATTCTCAGGATTGGAGCACTGGTTAACAGTTGCTTCAATTTTTGGAAGCTTCTCTCACAATCCTTTGTCCATTGAGACTTCTTCTCCTTCCTTTGCAAGGAAGTGATAGGGTGAGCTATCCTCGAGAACCCTACAATAAACCTTCTGTAATAAATAGCTAAACCCATGAAGGATCTAACTTCTATCATGTTCTTTGGTGTTGACCATCCTCTAATGGCCTCAATCTTCTCAGGGTCTACAACTATCCCATCCTTCGAAATAATATGCCCCAAGTAATGGATATGCTCCTGATAAAATGAGCACTTGCTCAACTTGGCATACAGTTGGTGCTCTCTTAGCACCTGCAATACCATCCTAAGATGTTGTTCATGCTCTTCCTTCAACTTGGAATACACCAGAATGTCATCCAGGAATACTCTGACGAACTTGTCTAGATAGTCCCAAAATACACCATTCATTAGGCACATAAAAACAACAGATGAATTTGACAACCCAAATGGCACCATTGTGAACTCGTAATGACCATACCTTGTTCTGAAGGTGGTCTTGCTGATATCTTCATCCTTTATCCTTACTTGGTGATATCCAGACTTGAGGTCTATCTTCAAAAATATCTTTGCATCCTTCAACTGATCGAAGAGGTCATCAATCCTCAGCATAGGATATTTATTCTTTACAGTCACTTTGTTCAATTGTCTGAAATCAATACATAATCTCAACGCTCCATCCTTCTTCTTCACGAACAGAACCGGTGCTCCCCAAGATGACACACTTGGGCGTATATACCCCTTCTTCAAAATCTCTTCAAGATGCATTTGTAGCTCTTTCATCTCTGGCGTACTCATTATGTAAGGAGCTTTCGACACTGGAGCTGCTCCAGGCATCAAGTTTATAGAAAAATCAATATCTCTCTTCACGGGTAATCGGTGTACCTCCTGAAATACATCTTCAAACTCCTTTAGTACCGCATGATCTCAAATATTTTAGACCTTTTCCTTATATTCTTCCGCCACATGGGCTGCAAATAATTGCCATCCTTTTTTGTAGCACTTCTTTAGTTGCATTGTTGAGATTTGTATGATAGCAACAACTCTAGGAATTACTTGGACTATTCTTCGATTATCTTCCTCATTCATGCAAGTGAATGCCTTATTATGATAGTCCAAGATGGCATGGTGTTGGTCCTACCAGTCCATCCCAATTAGACAGTCATAAGAACCTAAAGGCAGAACATTCAATTCAACCTTTGTGTTCATTCCATTCATGTCCACAGGATATGACTTAACCAACTCAATGACTTTTCTCTTGGTTCCTATAGCCAGCTGCACTAACCAAGACTTTTCATGTTTTCTTCTCAACAAATGCAAACTTTCCACCACTCTAGGATCTATATAACTATGGCTAGCCCCTTAATCAATTAAAATAGTAAATGGTTGGTTGTTAATCATACCTTCCACTTCAATCATGTGTGACTGATATTCAGCTTGGTTATTGTCCAGGGCTGCGTAGATCCTCGACATTCTACTGCCCATGTCCTCCACTGTTTCAACTTGCTGAACACTATGGACAGCTCTCACTTTTCCATTTTTGTAGGGACAATCTCTGTACTTATGGTTTCCTTGGCAGCCCCAACACTGAATGGGCGTCTTTCTTGGCCGTTGTTCCCCTACTTCAACCATTATCGACTCTCTAAATGATGGTTGTCCTTGAGGATTGTTATTGAAAAAGGGAGGTTTGTCTCCCTTCTTCCTCTATTCTTTCTTGAACTTCCTCTGGTCGTCCCAAGCCTTCCAAAAGGTAGGCTTTTCTCTTTGCTTCTCATATAAGCATTTCTCTCTTCTTATCGTTTCTTCCATGGTATTAGGGTCATCATATTGGATCTTGTCACCAATGGAAGGAGTCAATCCACTTAGATACCTTTGAATCTTGACAACTTCATCTTTGATGAATGGGACATACTTCAACAATTCCAAAAATCTTCATTCGTATTCATCAATGGTCATGTTGCCTAGCTTGAGTTCAAAGAACTCCTTCATCTTTCTGTCATAATATATTTTAGTGAAGTATTTCTTCTCGAAATACCTCTTGAATTCCTTCCAAGTGATATGTTTCTCTCTAATGTGTTGCACCTGCACAGGTTGATCCCACCACATGGATTCTTTTCCTTTCAGTTGATACATCACAATTCTTCCTTCCTCATGAGAGGAATAATTTTGTAGTCGGAAGTATTTCCTCATACCAAGAAACAATGACATCTTCCTCCTTCTGATGTTCTCCATCAAGCGTAGGAGGCTTAATCTTGTTCATCTCTCCCTTGAATTCATCCACTCCATATATCTTGTGATTTATGGTAGGAGATGGGATTGAACTACTGTGTGCCCTTCTCTTGGAGCGACCTTGGGAGTGATGATGGTGTCGACCAACACTCCTTGACCTTTTTCCCTCAAAATTATGGTGACTCCTTGTTCTTCTCGAGTTGCTCTCCTTCTCCAACTTCTTCTCTATTCTCTCCAAACTCTTTAACATATTTATGTTAAATTCACATTGTTTTTCCAGAGCTTTTCTGAGCATTTTTCTATCTGCTCAGTGAGTTTGGGCATCTTTCTGCAATTTTTTCAATGATTTTCATCATGTTTCCTTCCTTATCTATCTCTTCTCTATGCCCATTGGAGTTCTACCTTTCAACTCCCAAATGAACATCCATTCCTTTTGCTTCATCCTCGGAACCGGAAGCAGTCCGTGACCTTTCCATTTCTTTGGCACTTGGTGGCAATTCTACTCGATTCTCGCACTTGTTAATCTTCTGCAAACACAATGTGCAGACAACCAGAATTTGTCAAGTAATTATTCCTTAACAAATCCCACATCATTCATAAACAACTTGATTCAAGAAAGTGTTCAGTTTCCATGAATTTTTTGAGCTCTTCTCGGCTCTGTAGTGAACTCGGGCCTTAGCCCTTTCTCTCAGTACCCCAACCCACATGACCATGGGTTGTGACGAATCACTAGATATCAATGTTCTCTAATCGGGACTTTGGAGTTTTGGGTTTCGGGATTTCAGTCCTAGAGGCTTCCACACTCTCTTCCCTCTCCAACTCCCGACTTCCAAATTTTCAACCCTTTCTAGCCTCCGGGGCCACAACACAGCTGTCACCAACTAGGGTGGTGGCACGTGTTGCTCTTAAGAAGGTCCATATCACCCTAGGCGATGCCCTCCGGCCCCACTACATTTACTTTTTCCTTCAGGGCCCACTGGCACATGGCACACATCCCATGGGTCCACATCCATCCAAGTGACGTCATCTCAACTCACTACTTCGGCTCTTCGGGATTTCACGATTTCGGGCTTCGGGAGTTTGTGCGTCAACATATCCCATTTCTCTCAACAGTTGAACTCCCAAAATTAAAATATGTTCGTCTGCTTGATCCAATGGTCATGATTTCCCCATGACCTGAAGAATCAGATCTTGTCGGGATTTTGTGTATCAGGATTTTATGTGTTGCGAGGTCGAAAGCCTTTCCACCGTCGTCCTCTTGATCCCCGAAATGCCGAAATTCTTCCTGGAAAATTAATGGTCCAGATCTCTCCTGGATCAATGGTTGTGATCCAATCGTGAATTCGTGCTTCATGAATTCTCACGAACTTTCCCTTCGACCTTTTCAAGTCACGAGTCAACAAAAGGATGATCACTCTCCATGCGTCCCTCCCAATGGATGGTTAGGATTGCTGTGGATTTTCCACTTGAAAATCTTCGATGTATGTAGATCTCTACTACGTGTCCTTTTCGATGGACGGTCTTGATGATGTCGGGGCTTCGTGTATCGTGATTTCCACACTCCTGTGCAACTCCAAAGGGTTTTAAACCTTGTGCATGTTCCCTGGATCTAACGGTTGTTGGTCCACATGCTCAGATCCGATGGCTCGGATCTTATCTCTTTTGCACGCTCTCCTAAGTGTCTAGACATGGATTCGACGGTCTGGTTATTTTCCTTTATAGTTGATCTACAACTGTGGTTTTATTCTACCCCTACTCCTCTTGAGATTCATAACACGGCCAATGTAACCCCTTGGCACTCAGAAACAATCTAAGCTTCAAAATCAGTTCCTTCGAACACCATTTCCACTCGAAACCTTGGGTCCAAAGACCACTTATCTGACCCATCTAGGCTCAGCATTGAAAACATGGCTCTAATACCATATTGTAACATCCTCGGCCATCAACCCACTTGTCGGGCAATGCTACTACGTGGAAACATTCTCATACTTATATAGTATGCATTTAATTGAAGTTAAATGGCTTAACAGATTAAACATATAATTACTGCTAACATACAGAATTAATGGAATCAACAGTAAATATCATCGCAGTGGAATACATGATAATATTGCAAGCATCATAGACATGCATTTTAATTGAAATTAAACACGTGCATATACTTATCTTTAAAACTATAGTAACTCCACCAACCACGTGCAGACCGTCCACGAACCTCCCAACCTTAGACCACGCTTCTCATCACGCTCAACAGTGGGTCACCCCCGAGTCGGGACTAAGCTCCACCCAAGGTAAGGGAATCCTAGACTAGGATAAGGTTACAGAAAAACTGCACAGAGCAACCGGAAGGATTCTCTCCAGAAGCCTTCTTACGCCCACTACTCACGGACTCTCGTTCCCCACATGCTTTTTCCTCCCAGGATTATACACCTTCCCAAAAGGAATACAACACTACACAGAAGAAGAATTTGGTGGTTAGAGCTGCACATTACCAATGTATTACAGGACACTTGTATAAAATAGGTGTAGATAATATTCTAAGGAGATGTGTCATGGAACATGAACGCCCCATCATCTTGGTAGAAGCATAGGAAGGAATAGTTGGAGGACACTATGCAGGAAAAACCATTGTGCAAAAGATACTACGCGTAGGACTATGGTGGCCAACAATTTATAAACATGCAAAGGAGTGTTTTTATACTTGTGATGTATGTCACAGGGTAGGAAATCCATCTAGGAGGGATGAGATGACCCTAAAACCCTGGGTAACTCTTAAAGTGTTTGAAAAATGGGAAATTGACTTTGTAGGACCAATCAAACCATCAGATAGAATATCAGGAGCAAGGTACATCATTACAATGATAGAATATTTAACCAGATGGGTTGAAGTAGTAGCAATAAAATATTGTAGTGCAAAAACTGCAACACACTTTATGTTTGAACAAGTAATTACAAGGTTTGTATGCCCTAGAATTCTGATGAGTGATAAGGGAACTCATTTTCTCAATAATACTTTTTGGAAAATGGATGAATATTTTGAAATACACCATCATAAGAGCACTCCATACCATCCTCGGGCTAATGGAACAATGGAAGCATTTAATAAAATATTGGAGAATGCCCTAACTAAAATTTGCAATGTAAACAAGGATGATTGGGATCTGAAGATACCAGCAATATTATGGGCTTATAGAAACTAATAGGGAAGAAAACTTTCAGATGGGTGTGTGGTCAGGAAGCAGTAGTCCCTTTAGAATATTTGATACCTAGTCTCCACGTTGAATCCATTATAAACATGATAGAAAGAGGCGCAACTCAAGAAAGATTGTCTCAACTCATGGAACTAGAAGAAGACATGATTATGGTCGGTTTCCATTAGGAAGTACAGAAAGCCAAAGACAAAGCTTGGCATGATAGAAACATTAAAAATAAAAACTTTAAGGAGGGAGATCTGGTTTTTCTCTATAGCAGAAAATTCTTAGAGCACCCATGAAAATTCAGGATGCATTGGCTAGGGCCATATGAGATAAAATCTATCACAGATGGAGGTGTTGTGCAGTTGTACAATCTAGCAGGAAAAGAGATTCAAGAATTGGTTAATGGTAGTCGAATGAAACTATATAGGGGAAGTCCACCTAGTAACCCTTAGTATATGCAGTGAAGAAAATTACAATTGTACATAGTATATATAGAAGGAGTTGAAAAAAGAAAGATTTTTTTTTTTGGAAAAATAAGAAAAATACAAAAAAAATGTAGTAGATAGATAAGTGTTAAGCATAGAGTAATTGGTATGAAATAACTTGAGTACATTGTGCGCCATTGTTACACATTATTTTAGTCACCCTAGTCATCAACTGACGATATGTGCATGACTCACTTCCATGTTCCCTGAAAACACTATGCTAGCGTTAGAAGTCACTCCTGGATTGCGACAGGAGTAGAGCCCAATGCCCATCAGTTTATGTCACGACTAAATTTAATGGGTGATCAAATGCGTAGAGACCTAGGAAGGTATCACTCTAACTCAGGGACCAGGCCTGGTATGTAAAGAACAAAGGAGGTCTTGATCTAACTTCCATCAGTGATTTGATTGTAAAATGAGCAGGTGGAAGACTTGGTGAGATGAGTGAGCAAGACTGCCCCGAGCATCAGGCCTTTCAACAGCTTGAGGAAGAAAATCTCAAAATACAAGATCCTCTTGGTTCTGAGTTTCGGGGAACTGAAGGGTGACTTGAATGGATCCTCCAATTCCAAATCATTCAACGTTGAGAAAATACAAGAACTGATTAGAGACAATGCAACTATTACAGTGATCCAACCTACATCATCCTATAATAGTGCAACTCGACTGGATCCTCCAATTCTAATATGTTCTAACACAGTGTAAACAAAGAGATAGAAAGAAGATGACATTTCTAAGGCAAGAAGTCTCAAGTGAAAATACATAACCAAAGCAACCAGTGCTTCGTTAAAACTTTACAATCGGGAGCCTAGCTCAACCATCGATAGATTACAAAAATGGCGAAAACACCTACATATACTCAAAACAAAACAACCACAGCGAAAATGAGACACTGCAATTAAAAACATTGTGTCTACATGTCTTTTGGCATTCTACGCATCCAGACTCTGGACGATCGTGCACTTATGACAGACGCAATTAGACTCCTGATTGTCCTGTAGATGAATCGACCTTCTTTTAATCCTTTTCCAGACTTTCCATTTATGGCGGAGACGATGTCTAACCACCTCCAACAACTTCAATAACTGCTTTCTTGGGATTGGGAACAATCCTGGTCAATTCTGCCATCTGGGACGTGGAGGTCTCCTCATGGTGCCACTTGGATTAGCTGAATGGTCTAATGGATAGGGTGTGGAGGATCTTGCATGCTTGGCATGGAAAGGGGGAAAGGAGTGATCATGAAAACAACAGGGGTAAGACACATAGCAAGAATAAGGGGCGAAGGTGACGAGATATAATAGTAACAGGGGACACATTATTTATGGGAGGCTGAGCGGGATAGATGTCGAAGGATGAGGAGGGGCCAAGGGAAACAGGCCATGTCACACGGTTAAGTGGAGAATAGATGGCAGGGGAGAAAGCGATACAGAAGGCGACACGACAGGAAGGGGGCCCCACGGCAATACCACACCATTCTGAACCCCCCCCCNGCTTTATTAAAGGCAGAATGATAGAGGGGGTTTGGAATCGCTCGAGCATCGTCGATCTAGGCACCTCAATCTCGACTATTTGAGAGATGCGTGCCCAATTCTGGACCCCCTCCCCCATTAAAGGAAAAATGGCGAGGAGGCTCTAGAATGAAACCTCAGCCGCAGATCTAGGCGGGCAGATCTTGGTCGTCCAAAACCGCCTGCTCATTAAAATGACGCACCCTCCCTCTAAACTTTGGAAAAAAGGGTCTTCTGGATCTCTTTCTTCTCCTAAGGGGATGCTTCTTTCAGGAGAGTACCCCCTACATGATTATGTGCTAACATTAGGCTCCATGGGGGACAGCACGCCCCCTGCGGGCTGTCGAGAACTCTTCTGTAGCTTCAGTGCCTTGTTGTTGGGCTATGGAGGCATTATTTAAAACTTAAATATAAAAGAAAAATAATATATACAACCGCATATGAGACATGTGTGGCTCAAGAAAAACATCTTTTCAGGAAATGCCCATTCACAGGGCCATTGAAAACTTCCTAATCTTTCAAATCTCGCAACCTGTAGGTATTATTTGAAAATACTTTAGAGATTTTGAAGGGCCTGACCCATAGGGCTTCAAATTTGTCGTGTTTTCCCTTGTCTTGTTTAGGAGAATCCCATTTCAGCACCAGGTCTCCTATCTGAAACTCTTCCTTCTTGGCCTTTTTGTTAAAAGCGTGCTTGATCTTCTGTTGATGGTCCTGAATTCTATTCATTACCCGCTCTCTGGCCTGCTGAACCTCTACGAGTTAATGAATTCTTTTGATCATATCATCAGGCTCTTCTTGATAATCCTGGAAGAACTTTGCTATAGGAATGGCTAGCTGAGAAGGGAAAACAACTTCTGCTCCATAAACCAATTGGAAAGGGGAGATGCATATAGATCTCCTTGTAGTCACTCGATCGGCCCATAGAGAAAATTTCAACTTTGAATCTCAAGCCTTTTTGTTGTCCTCCAATAGTCTTCTGATGATCCTTATCAGGATTTTATTGGAGGACTCTGCTAAACCATTGCCCTCGGGATAGTATGGGGTGGAGTGAATCAGTTTGATCCTGAATTGCTCACAGAACTTGGCTAACGGCTTAGCCTTGAAAGAGGTTGTGTTATCAGTGACAATTTTGTTTGGGCAAACGAATCTTGTGATGAGGTCTTCCAGGAATCCAATGATTACCTTGTGGGAAGCACTCCTGCTGGGAATAGCTTCTATCCACTTAGTAAAGAAATCTGTGGTAGTTAGGATCCATCTATCTTTCCCACTGGAAGCAGGGCGGATTTCTCCAATAAAATCTAGGCCCCATTGCTGGAAAGGTCCCGAAACAACTACAGGGTTTAAAGGCAAAGATTTAGGTTGTTGCTTTCCTGAAAATATTTGGCATTTGATGCAGGCTCTGACCTCTCTGCATGCGTCGGTGAATAAGGTGGGCCAGTAGTACCCATCCCTGAGGATTTTGTAGGCTGTGGTCTTCCATAAATGATGCCCTCCACATAGGCTACTGTGAACTTCAACAATGATCCTGTCAGCCTCTTGTGGATTCATACATTTCAAAAGCACCCCGAGGGGGTCTTTCCAATATAAAACTTGATTGACAAGGCAGTATCTGACTGCTTTGAGCTTCATATCTCTTGCCTTGTTTCTTTGCAGGCCATTTGGAGGCTACAACTCTTGCAGAAAATATATGACATCCTTATACCAAGGACATCGAGCCAACGGGGGTTCTTCTTGAGGGTCTACATCAGACAGCTAATCCTACTGATTTTCTGAGAATTCATCGATGAAACCTACCCCCAAATCTTTCCAATTTGCTTTAGCGAACAGCTTGGCTAAACCTTGACCTTTGATTAATTTGGTAGGCCTTGTTTCCAAGTCAAACTCAAGGATCTTGGCTATCCACTTACTCCTCCTCCCGTCTATATCAGGCTGAATAAGAATGTCCTTAACAGCGGCAGAGGGGACATAGGCAATTATCTTCGACTGCAGGACATAGGTTCTAAAGGCTTTGAGAGCATTTACCAGGGCATAGGCCTACTTCTCCATAATGCCGTACCTAACCTCGGCATTCCTTAGGGTTCTTCTAAAATAGGAAATAGGCTTCTCTATCCCAGCCTCATTTTTCTATAATAAAACAACAGCCACTGTGTCAGATGAGGCAAAGGAGAAAATAAGGAAATCCTTTGAGTAATCAGGACTGATAAGCATAGGAGCTTCTGTCAAGGCCTTCTTTATCTGCTCAAAGGAATTTCGAGATTCAGAGATCCATCTCACTTCATTTTCCTTTCTCAACATGGTTGTTATAAGCTTTACCACCTCAGCACAGTTAGAAACAAACCTCCTTAGAAAATTAATCTTACCAAGGAAAGACTGGACTTCTTTCCTGGATCTTTGGATTGTCAAGGCTTGGATTGCTTCAACTCTGCTAGGATCAATTTTGACTCCTTCTGCTGATACTATGTGGCCCAGTAACCTTCCCTCCTTCATGGAAAACAGAGATTTTTTGGGATTCAATGAGAGGCCAAAACTCCTGCATTTCAAAAAAACTTTCCTGAGATGACAACAGTGTTCTTTATCAGATTTGGAAAAGACTGTTATGTCATCCAGATAGATGACCACAAACTTATCCTTTTCCCCAATGAAATCTATGTCCATGGCTCGTTGAAATGTTTCCCATGCATTCATCAACCCAAAAGGCATTTTAGCATACATGAATGTGCCCCATGGAGTGGTAAATGTTGTCTTTTCCCTGTCCTTAGGCAGAACAAAGATTTGATTGTAGCCAGAGAAGCCATCAATCATGGAAATCCTGGATGCTCATGTTACCCTCTGCAATATATGTTCCATCTTTGGTAAGGGGTAATTGTCCTTTCGTGAGCTCCTGTTCAGGTTTATAAAATCTACACAGAGTCTGATTTATCCATCCTTCTTCCTCATAGAGACCAAGTTGGCCACCCACTCTAAATATCTCAATGGCACGATGATCTGGGCATGTAGCAGCTTCTTCACTTCTTTCTCCATGATAGGCAGCAACATAGGATTGATCTATCTTAGCTTCTGCCTAAATGGCTTTGCCTCCCTTTTCAACAGGATTTTATGCTCAATGACAGAAGTGTTATAAGTTTTGATATCTTCATAGGTCCAGGCGAAAACATCAGCAAAATCCCTCAATAGTTCAGCATATTCAGCCCTCTATTCCTTCGTCGGACTTCTTGACAATCTGAAAAACTTGGGTTCATTCTCGGTGCCAATGTTGCACTGAGTTGTATCAGCCTCATCCTCTGAGATTTTCCCTTTCAATGCCACATCATTCCTATCAAAAATTATTTCCAAAGGAACCAATCCCCTTGGAATATGATTGTTGGGCAGTTGCACAATGTCACGCTCCGCAATCTTACTCAGAAAATTACCACCATCGAGCTTTTCTTCAGAAACAAAGTGTTGGTCAATATGCATTTCTGAAAATTCTTCGATAGTCTCCAAGAATCTTTTGATCTCAAGATCATCCTCTAACACCTTCCAATGTTTGACATTGTCAGGTATGGAGGGCCTATATCTTACTTCTACATCGTATCTGAATTTGGGTGGCAAGGGCACTTTGAAATTGCTTGTTGATGTAGCCAAGGAATTTGCCACTGTGTTCTTCTCTCTTGGGACGAAAGAAATGTTAAATGCTGAGAAGAAACTGTCGATTAGGTCCCATAGCTCATTTCTATAAATCCTTAGTCGAGGATGCTTGGCCTGATAAGCGTTTTTTATCTGTTGGACTATCAATTCTGCATCCCCAAATACTGCTACCTCCTGAATTCCCATTTCTAGAATGAGAGCTTCATATTTTGCCACATTGTTGGTTGTTTCAAATTCTAGCTTGTATGACAGAGATATGGTTTCCTCAGCATGTGACACAAAAAATACTTTGGCACCAACGCCTTCCCTGGAAGAGGCTCCATCAAAAACATTTTCCAGACGGAGGTAATGGGGGGAGACAATTCATGAGAAGTAGTGGATTGATTTCTGAGTTTTAGAAGAGGCTCGATAACATTAGTGAGTTGCAGCAGACTGGAACCTAAATCAATATCCAGGGAAAAGATAGGATGGTTGGTAGGATTGGCTTTGTCACTGATTATATAGGCCAGTTGGGCTTCTCTATATAGTCTCCTATGTTCCCCTCCGAACACCAGAATAGTAGCATAGGTTAGGTCCATCTGCAGAGTTCCCCCCAGTATTTTTATCCAAGATCTTGATAACAACATACCAAACTTGGGGGGGACATTAGCCACTACAATGTCCATGACCACACTTTTCATGGGCAATTGAAACAAGGTTACGACCAGGTCTTTGATGACTCCTAGACATTGAACTTTCCTAGAGTCAAAGGAATAGAGGTCATGATAGGCTCTGGTGACTTCTAGTCCTAATTCTTCCATGATAGTTTTGGGCATAACGTTGTGAGAAGCCCCTGAATCCATCAAACAGTTGTGCAATACCTTGTCATGTATGTTCAAGGATGTGTAGAAGGGAGGGGATGAATCATTCTTGTCTTCTACCATAGGACCTAGAATGAATGTAGGCTTTTCTTCTTGCAAATTGATGGAGTATGTGGGAAGGCATGAGGCTTCAGACTATAATATATCAAAGAGGCATTTTTTGAACACTTCATGTTTGATCAGTTCAGAGAGGGGCATAGGGATTCTAATTTTCTGAATTTCATGCTCAAAGTTAAAAGAAGATGTAATCTTTGGGATTTCTCTTACTTCAGGAACATGACTCTGGACTATTGGAGAGAGGGGTTGGGCCTTCTTACCTTCGTTGTTGTCTACTACTTCATTATCCGGTTTCTCTGTTCTAGTGAACTGCTCAGGAACATCAGGTGCTCCTAGATTTTTCTTGGATCTCAGGTTATACCTACTTTGGTTGCTGCTAGCCTTGTCTCCCCTGCTAAGTTCATTTAGTTGACTGTCCATGAGAGATTCCTCGTATGTTGATTGAGTGAGATGAGGAAAAGGAGGAATTTCTCTGAATCAGTGGATTTTGGGATCAATCCCGTTTGATTCCCCTTCTTCCTTATCAGCCACAAAATTATTTTGAAGAGGGGCCTGAATTTTCTGGTCTTCTCTATCTCTTCCTCTCTGGTCTCTTTGCATATTCAGGGGATCAATATTGTTTGGCCTTCTGAAGCTTCCTTTGTTTTCAGCATTTTGAGGATTTCTATATGCCTTCTTCCCCTCCACCTTCATTTTTTCCATCTCTGTAGACAGAGACTTCACTATCTTGGTCACTTCATCCACTTGAGGGTGAGGCACAGAGGTGCCAAAAGTTGAGGCTTCGGGTCTTCCCTTTCTCATGTATGCATTAGTCTTATTCCTCAGTCTTTCAACTGCCAATACATTAGATTCCCCCTCTATGGTTGCATCTTCCATTTGAGCTAGGGAAGTAACTCTTCTTTCTCTCAATAGAAGACATAAGTCAGGGTCGAATGCACTAGCATAAGAAATTTTGGCAGAAGCCTCTATGGGATTTATCTCAGTAGGGATCTTATTATACATCTTATTGAATCTTTTGGAGAAATCGGAGACAAACTCTCCTCCCATTTTCTTCAAATACCGGAATTATATCATGTAATACATGAAATCCTTCTTATCTCCCCACTACCTCAAGAAATCACTATCTAGAGCTTCAATCCCAGTAATAGATCCGGGGGCCAATATCCTAAACCACTTCCTCACCTCATTGTCTAGGCTCTAGACAAAGACTCTCATCCAGACATCTTCATTTTCGATGTTCAGGTTGTCTGCATAACTGTAGAAAGAAACCAGGTGCTCTTCCGCAGTTATGTCCTCTTCCCCAGTGAACTTGGGCATATATTTTAGGTAATCTTCAACAGGGAGAGGATTCACAGGTTGAGGTAGGATTAAAGGAGCATATCTGGCAGCTACTATGGCATCCATTCTATTTAGAGGGGGATTGGTACCAGCCATAGGAACAACAGGTGTGGGGGAACCAGGAGGAGATGAGGTTTGAAGCGGAAAGACAGGAGCTGAGCTTACAGAATGGGAGGGGAACTGTAGAAAATCTAGAGAACAAGCTTGCGGGCTCAAAGGCACAGAAATTTCCCTTCCCTCAACAACAGTAATAATAGGAGGAGGGGTAGTAAAACCTGGGGT
This sequence comes from Picea sitchensis, assembly GCA_010110895.2. Taxonomy (NCBI): domain Eukaryota; kingdom Viridiplantae; phylum Streptophyta; class Pinopsida; order Pinales; family Pinaceae; genus Picea; species Picea sitchensis. The sequence goes on along the minus strand of SNQJ01S0002746.1, from coordinate 103,575 downwards.
AGGAGAATGTTCAGAGGCATTGGGTATGAACCAGGGTACCACCTCGGGGGAGAGGGCAGTGACAAGAGTTTCTCCTACTAATTCGAGACCAAGAGGAGAAAATCTAGCAGGAACACTCCCGAAATTTAGACTATGAGAAACTCCGACAGACGGTAATAAAACAGGACGAAATGAAGGGTTGGAGTTTCTACAAAATCTTGAAAATCACCAGAAATACCTATTTTAGCAGTAGAAATACCGCCTTCAGAGGACTTTCCCTTTATGATGATCTTCTCTGGGTCAGCTTCAGGTGGTGTTAATGGTAGCTAAGGAGTAGACCTTGTGTGTCTTCCTCTAGAAGCCACGGATGAAACAATGGAGTTGCTTATGGGTTGGAACCAGTGGGGTCACCTAGCGGAGTCACGTCAGTGGAGTCGCCAGGTGCACAGTAGAAATCTTGATAGTTCTGATATCTGATGCACCTTCAGAATCAGTTAATCGTTGTCATTCAATCCCGGGGAAAATATTCAACTTCATCCCCGACAACGATGCCAGAAATGTTAGCGTTAGAAGTCACTCCTGGATTGCAACATGATCAGAGCCCAACGCCCATCAGTTTATGTCATGAATAAATTTAATGGGTGATCAAATGGGTAGAGACCCAGGAAGGTATCACTCTAACTCAGGGACCAGGCCTGGTATGTAAAGAACAAAGGAGGTCTTGATCTAACTTTCATCGGTGATTTGATTGTAAAATGAGCAGGTGGAAGACTTGGTGAGATGAGTGAGCAAGACTTCCCCAAGCATCAAGCCTTTCAATAGCTTGAGGAAGAAAAGCTCAGAATACAAGATCCTCTTGGTTCTGAGTTTCGGGGAACTGAAGGGTGACTTGACTGGATCCTCCAATTCCAAATCATTCAGCGTTGAGAAAATACAAGAACTAATTAGAGACAATGCAACTATTGCAGTGATCCAACCTACATCATCCTATAACAACGCAACTCGACTAGATCCTCCAATTCCAAGCTGTTCTAACACAGTGTAAACAAAGAGATAGAAAGAAGCTGACATTTCTAAGGCAAGAAGTCTCAAGTGCCAATACATAACCAGAGAAACCAGTGCTTCATTAAAACTTTACAATCAGGAGCCTAGCTAAACCATCAATAGATTACAAAAATGGCGAAAACGCCTACATATACTCAAAACAAAACAACCACAACGAAAATGAGACACTACAATTAAAAACATTGCGTCTGCATGTCTTCTGGCAGTCTACGCATGAAGACTCTAGACGATCGTGCACTTATGACAGACACAATCAGACTCCTGACTGTCCTGCAGATGAATCGACCTGCTTTTAATCCTTTGTCAGACTTTCCATTTATGGCAGAGACGATGTCTAACCACCTCCAACAAATTCAATAACTTCTTTCTTGGGATCGAGAACAATCCTGGTCAATTCTTCCCTCTGGGACGTGGAGGTCTCCTCATGGTGCCACCTAGATCAGCTGAACAGTCTAATGGATAGGGCATGGAGGATCTGGCATACTTGGCGTGGAAAGGGGGAAAGGAGTGATCACATAAACAACAGGGGTAAGACACATGGAAAGAATAAGGGGAAAAGGTGACGGGATATAATAGTAACAAGGGACACATTATTTATGGGAGGCTGACATGGAAGGGAGTGGGACAGATGCCGGAGGACGAGGAGGGGCCAAGGGAAACGGGCCATGTCACATGATTAAGTGGAGAACAGATGGCAGGGGAGAAAGTGGTACATAAGGCGACACAACAGGAAGGGGGCCCCATGTCAATACCACACCATTCTGGACCCCCCCCATTTATCAAAGGAAAAATGGCAGAGGGGGTCCGGAATCGCTCGAGCGTCATCAATCGAAACGCCTCAATCTCAATTGTTTGAGAGATGTGCACCCAATTCCAGACCCCCCCTCCCCATTAAAGGCAGAATGGCGAGGGGGCTTTGGAATGAAACCTCAGTCGCAGATCTACGCGGGCAGATATTGGCCGTCCAAAACTGCCTGCTCATTAAAATGACACACCCCTCCCTCTAGAATTTGGAAAAAAGGGTCTTCTGTATCTCTTTCTTCGCCCAAGGGGACACTTCTTTCAGGAGAGTACCCCCTACATGATTATGTGCTAACACACTAAAAGAGACTTTCTCCATGAGAAAAGTGGTTTACCTTTTCTTCCTTAAAACATATGTCAAAAGTGATTGTCACACTCTCCTCTATGCTTGGGGTGTGATGATGCTTGATCATTGCACCTTGCACCAAAATGGACTGTGGCATCGTCGCAGGCTGCCTGTGCATAGGGTGCGATGATGCTTAAACAAGAGGAAAAGTGAAATTCACGAAGGTTCTAAAAGAGAATCTTCTAGAAGATGAGGTGGCCTCCAATCGGTTTGGATCTTACTCGCTTCTTTGATTTAGTGGGATCTTCCTAATCTCCTCATCCATCCCTCTTTCACCCTATATAAAGAGGGATCTCTTATGGAAAATGATAAGGCTTGCTTATGCATGAATAATTATGCTATAGATTATATTTGAGATACCTTTGCTTTAGCTCTCTAAGTCAGATTGTGGATCTTTTTCATCAAGGCATTGAAGAAAAGTTGTGTGTGTTGGAGAAAATATCCATTGAAAGGGACCTTGCAACATCAATTCATGGGTTGTATTCTCCACTTTCCTTTAATATAATACAGCAATACATTTCTTCCCTATAAAGGTGTCTTTACTTTTATTGTATAACTCCTTGATATTATACATAGAATTCATTGGAACATATATCTTTGTTCTCTCTCTCAAATCCAAATATGGAGTGACAAGCAAAAGCTATGTATCAAACATCATTTAAAAGGTATGTCATTTGTCCCTCTCTAAACTAGTTTATATGACAATGAAGTCTAAGGTGAAGTTTGTATTATGTCTTGTTTTGTTCTAGCTTCTTGTGGAAGTTAGGGAGATTAGTTTGTGTCCGCACTTACCAATTTGTCCGATAAAAAAATTGGCGACCACAATGGGGAACAAATTATTTTGTTTTTTTCTTCTTTTTTGATTTTAGCCTACCTTCTTTTGATCAATTTCATTCTCTGAGTATGTGGGTGATCCATCTTGACTCCCTAGTTCTGAAATTTCATTGAGAAACTTTGTAATTCTTTCAAATTTTCCTTATATTCAGACATCGTTGCACTATGTCTTACTTTCGGCCTGCTACAATTCTTCATCGTCTCACCCTGCTTATGTGAACCAAAGCAACGACGTGGCATTGTGTCTTGCTTTCATCATGCGACAATCCTTCATCCTCGCACTGTACTCTTCTATAGCCTGCGATGATTCCTATAGAAATTGTTGGAGTGGCAGTCAACTTTCTTCTCTTTGCCCAGATTTGTATTTGCTTCTTGGGATGAACTTTTAGTCTTGGTGAATGATTGGTTTGCATCTTTTAAGCCTGAATTTGATTGTTTTTCAAGAATTGAGAGTCTTCTTTATAAGATTTGTAAGTTTCATCTTTCACTTCTTGTTGCAAGGGTATAATATCGAGGCTTCATCCCTGAGTGCTTTCTAGATAAGTTATTATTGATATCTTCCTTTGAGTGTCTTTATGTTACCAAGCATTGTTTTTTATTTAGAATTATTTAGTGGAAGAACTTACTTTTATTTTATTGAATAGTTCATGTTAAAAGAGAAAATTGATTTGGGTTGCTTTGTTTTTAGAGTGATTTGCTATTTCTTTTAGCTATCTTTGAAACAAAAACAAAAAAATCAATTTATTGCTTTGCATTATATTGGGGGCATCTTTGCATTTGAAGTAGTGAAATTGCATTGGTGCCAAGAATCGTGTATTGGTGTATAGTCTCTTTGGCTCATTTCTTGAAAATCTTGATATTGATGAGTTTAATAAAATTTTGGGACATTGTGCATCTGGGAATGATAAATTTTTTCTCCTTCTCGTAATATAGCTTTCATCGCAGTGAAATATTTGTATTATCATTTCTTTGCATTGTTTAGAGTCGGTCAAAACATCATTTAGTCCATGCCATTTTCCCCTTGAGTAAACAACAACCTTAAAATAACGATATTATAAAAATTGATTAGACATTTTTATATTTTCTGGTAGCCAACCTACATTAGCTTAGGGTGTAGGGATTTGGAATATGTGTGAAAGATAAATTTCCAAAGTTGTAAACAGACATAGAATCGTGTGCTAGAGAGCGGTAAATCCACTTATTACATTTTTTCCTTGGTGATCAAAATCTGGACCAGGGGTCAAATTTTAGCCCAAAAATCAACGTTCTCAGAATTGCCTCAAAACGAGCAAGAGCGTAGCCCTCGTCATCACAAACCCAACGCAATTCGTTTCATCTCAAACGGACGTCGGGAGCGAAAGATATAGCGATCTGTTCGGAAAGTCAAACAGGTAAAAAAATGGACGTTGACTGGGCAGTCCATACATGCTGACGTGGAAGAGTCCGTACATGATGACGTGGTGACCATATGATGATGTGGCATATGATGATGTGGCAAGCATCTTTTGGTTGACAGTTGGTCGAATGACATCTTGAAACGTGGCATTATGTGGTCAAGTGATTGGGTGCCACGTGGCCCAATCATGGGCTTCCACGTGGCACCCCGGCATTGGTTGAATGTTTGTTTGATAAAATTTTATGGAGGCCGTGGGGTTCGACCCTCAGACCTCTCTCCATTGCATGAGTTTTAACAATTACCGCCCGACCATTGCACCACCCGTTAGTTCTTATTATGTACATGTGTTCGATTCTATTTAAGTTTGAACTATGTAATAAGTGGCGAGGGGGTCGGGCTGGGGCTTAGCCCTAGCCCGCGATCGTATTATGTTATGGATATGACCATGCCCTCCGTGGACTGGGCACGCGGTTTAAAACATATAGCACAGTTTTATGTATGTTACCACATGACCATTATGTAAAATGGCCTGCATATGTATTTTTAAATGGATTAAGCCATGGTTTCGGTCACATAACATATGACCAACAGTTCATGTGCGCGGGGGTTTAGATATGTGGCATGTGTTCATATAGGTTACGTCATGTGCCCACGACCTGGAGCGGAGGGAGTTACACGGTTTTGTAACCGTTTAGCCTTTTGCTTTTAGCCTGAGGTCGTATGACCCATGTGTCCGAGTGCTTGACGGTTGGGGGCTGGAGGCACCTTAACCATTATATGGTTTGCACCGTTCGCACGGTTGCACCCGGTGCTGGGTTTTCATGCTTTAAATTGCGTGTGAGCCAGGTTCAAAGGACAAGGGTGCGTTTTGGCGAACCAACTTCAACAAGCTTGAAGGAGGAAAATGGAGGAGGCCTAACTTCTTCATTTTTTGGCCGATTGAGGTGTCGTAAAAGCCCAGATAGGGGTTTTTGGACATGATGAATCCATTGGCACAGTTTTCATAGCCATTTGAAGACTTCTTCTGCAAGTTTTTCACCATTGAAGGTTCAGCAAGCTCCAGGGAGCTTGAAGCCCTCATTGATCAAGGACATGGTTTGGTGAGCCTATGTTTGTTTTTTGTGATTGAATAATCATTTTTGGCTAATTGATATGCTCTGAACACATTGGGACAGGTTACAGAGGTTGTTGAGGACTTTTACAGGTGTTTTTTCCAAAGAGAAGCTCAGGGAAGCTTATGGCCACATGTAGAAGAGGTCATGCCCGGATGAGCCATGATCCGTTTTCAGAGTTCTATTAGTCATTTTTGGGGGTTTTATGTGTTCTGATCTCAATGGTACAGTATGTTTTTCCATTGGATTTGAGCGGCATCTTGTAAAAGAACTTTTGACAAATTAATCCCAGAGAGCCAAGTCCATTGATGGAGGCTCAAGGAGATGTAGCCCGGAGGGGGGTGAACTCCTTTATCATCTTGTTCTTGTTGTGATTGTTCTGATTTTGATGGTTTATTTTCTGCAAGTTATGTTGTTGTGTTTTCATTTAAAGCACATAGTTAACCATTTAAAAGAACAATTTCTCACAGATGAACATTTAAAGGAAGAAGCATGAACTTAACACATAATTTTGTTCTTGCATATTTTAACACATGAAGCAAGGTCCTGTAAAGTTTATTTTAATGAAGTAGAGGGTGATTTCATAGCATAACAAGTCAGCATAGATTGTTTTGCTCATGTGTTTGCCATTGGTAGCTTGAGATTTAGCTATTGGTTTTTGTGCAAGTTTTGTGTTGAAGTTTGATATCT
>SNQJ01S0002746.1:71522-97342 GCA_010110895.2 Picea sitchensis | reverse complement strand
CCAGAGAGCAGTGGTTGAAGGACATAGCCAGTTGCAGTGCAAGGCATGTCAAAGTATTCAGGTTATTGTCAAAAAGATTTTGATATAACTTGAAAGCAGACATATAAGCTTTTGTGGGTCCAAAAGCCTTTCAGTGGGAAGGTGTGATCAAAATATGGACCAGGGGTCAAATTTTAGCCCAAAAATCAACGTTCTCAGAATTGCCTCAAAACGAGCGAGAACATATCCCTCGTCATCACGAACCCAACGCAATTCGTTTCGTCTAAAACGGACGTCGGGAGCGAAAGATATAACGATCTGTTCGGAAAGTCAAACAGGTAAAAAAATGGATGCTCACTGGGCAGTCCGTATAGGCTGACGTGGTAGAGTCCGTACATGCTGACGTGGTGACCGTACGATGAAGTGGCATATGATGATGTGGCAAGCATCTGTTGGTTGACAGTTGGTCGAATGACATCTCGACACGTGGCATTATGTGGTCAAGTGTTTGGGTGCCACGTGGCCCAATCATGGGCTGCCACGTGGCACCCCGGCATTGGTTGAATGTTTGTTTGATAAAATTTTATGGAGGCCGTGGGGTTCAACCCCCGGACCTCTCTCCATCGCATGAGTTTTAACAATTATTGCCCGACCATTGCACCTCCTGTTAGTTCTTATTATGTACATGTGTTCGATTCTATTTAAGTTTGAACTATGTAATAAGTGGCGGGGGGTTGGGCTGGGTCTTGGCCCCAGCCCGCGGTCGTATTATGTTATGGATATGACCATTCCCTCTGTGGACTGGGCGCGCGGTTTAAAACATATAGCACAGTTTTATGTATGTTACCACATGACCATTATGTAAAATGGCGTGCATATGTATTTTTAAATGGATTAAGCCATGGTTTCGGTCACATAACATATGACCAACAGTTCATGTGCGCGGGGGTTTAGATATGTGGCCCATGCTCATATAGGTTATGTCATGTGCCCATGACCTGGAGCAGAGGGAGTTACACGGTTTTGTAACCGTTTAGCCTTTTGCTTTTAGCCCGAGGTCGTATGACCCATGTGTCTGAATGCTTGACGGTTGGGGGCTGGAGGCGCCTTAACCGTTCTACGGTTTGCACCGTTGGCGCGGTTGCGGCCGGTGCTGGGTTTTCACGCTTTAAATTGTGTGTGAGCCAAGTTCAAAGGACAAGGGTGCATTTTGGCGAACCAGTTTCAGCAAGGTTGAAGGAGGAAAATGGAGGAGGCCTAACTTCTTCATATTTTGGCCGATTGAGGTGCCGTAAAAGCCCAGCTAGGGGTTTTTGGATGTGATGAGTCCATTGGCACAGTTTTCACAGCCATTTGAATACTTCTTCTGCAATTTTTTCACCATTGAAGTTTCAGCAAGCTCTAGGGAGCTTGAAGCCCTCATTGATCGAGGACATGGTTTGGTGAGCCTATGTTTTTTTTTCTGTGATTGAATAATCATTTTTGGCTAATTGTTATGCTCTGAACACATTGAGACAGGTTTCAGAGGCTATTGAGGACTTTTTCAGGTGTTTTTTCCAAAGAGAAGCTCAGGGAAGCTTATGGCCACATGTAGAAGAGGTCATGCCCAGATGAGCCATGATCCATTTTCAGAGTTTCATTAGTCATTTTTTGGGTTTTTATGTGTTCTGATCTCAATGGTACAGTCTATTTTTCCATTGGAGTTGAGAAGCAGCTTGTAAAAGAACTTTTGACTAATTAATCCCAGAGAGCCAAGTCCATTGATGGAGGCTCAAGGAGATGTAGCCCGGAGGGGGGTGAACTCCTTTATCATGTTGTGATTGTTCTGAGTTTGATGATTTATTTGCTGCAAGTTGTGTTGTTGTGTATTTATTTCAAGTACATATTTAACCATCTAAAAGAACCTATCCTCACACATAAGCATTTACAAGAAGATACATGAACTTAACACATAAGTTTAGCTTGCATATTTTAACACATGAAGCAAGGTCCTGTAAAGTTTATTTTAATGAAGTAGAGGGTGCTTGCATAGCATAACAAGTCAGCCTTCTATTTTCAGATCACTTGGAAGCCCTTCTAACACAAGGTTCAATCACGAGGTCGCATTAGGGCCGACAGAGTTACTCACCCTACTTTGTTGGTCTTAGTGTAGAGATTGGACGTATTATTGGGGATCACTTGAGAAGAAAATCTTGTGCAGACCTTCTGGAGTCAATTTCGGGCTTAGATACCCTGTCCTTGCACGTGTATCGAACTGTCGATTGCTTCCCCAGGAATCATTTTCGTAATTGGTAACCTTAGTAGCCTATCTCTTTAGGGTCTTCACACGAGGTGACTGTGGAGGGGCAAGTCTTCACGGTACCTAGAGTCGATGTTGGCCAAACTCACTCGGGCTCCTTGGAGGGTATACCCACGATTATGAGTGGGATATTTTACCAGGGTGTAATTCCATTAAGCAGGTCATCAACGTAAATTTTCCATCCACTCTATGTCATCCCCTTCTTACATTGTTCTCACGGTGTTGGATTTCATCACCAACTAGTGCGTTCATTATGAGAAGGTTTTTTTTTCTTGCTTGCTTCCTAGATTTTTAACTTGTGTTGTTTATTTTTCCCTAGCATACTCTAGGTTGTATCTGTATTTAATGACATCTTTCCCTAGAACGACTAATGAAGAAACCCCTACTCTGAGGGAACCTTTTTTTTTTCCTTCTTACGAAAATGTTGGTCCTCCTTACATCACTACTTTGAGCCTTCCAGATCTCACAATTGGATTGTCGGTATGGTTGTTTTCCACTCCAGTAATATAGAATGTAGAAAGTGATTCAGTTGTAATCACTTCCCCCCAAGAACATCGACCTCATTTTGATCCTTCTCTTTCGTCACCAATAAGATCTCCTTTTCCTTCTTCACTTACAAGGACTTCTTTCATTTCATCTTCTTCGCCGAGTGAAATATCTGAAGCTAGTGACCTGGTGGATAAGAAAAAGAAGAAAAGGAAGATTAAGAAGAAGAAAAATAACCAAGGGTCTAAACCTCCAACCACTAATGGACATGTTGGAAAACCACCAGTTACTGATAATCGTGTTGGGAGTGTTGATGATGACAAGATCACCCAAATATCCTATAAGCCCAAGTACCCTTGCAGACTTTGTAAGGGTATCCATTTTATTAAGTATTTCTCTGGTCTATCCAAGGTTATAGAAGCATGGTCTACACATCTTCGCCAACCCATGTCATAAGTCTTTGATCACCATGTTGATGATCTCCCGTCAACTAGTCAATATACCGCTAGGAAGAAGAAAACTAGAGTCAAGTTCTCGTATATGTTATGTAGAAGGAGTCATCAAAATCACCTTTGTCCTTGTATGGATGAAGGCTTGAAATTATTGGAAGAAATGGTTGCTTCCCAGCCTCAACTTCCAGGTTCTTATCACAAGATTACTCTTGACCCACCTATAGTTGATGGAATGATCAATTTGATTCCTTCGTCAGTTAGTCTGGTTGATAAAGGAGTAAATATGGTCCGTCCTTAGTTGGACCAGTTGAAAAAGTGTCGATCCGATCCCATCCTCGATCGATCCTACTCTCTCGTTACAAAGTGAAACCCAAGTAGTTGATCCATTTACATCCATCGACCCCATTCTCCCCTTGGAGAATGCAACCCAAGTGGTCAATCTGATCTTGTCATCGGTCAATCTAACTCTCTTGCTAGAGACTAAACCCAATACTTCCCACTTTTTTCTTGTTGATACAGAATCTATCGTGCTAGGGGGAATTCCTCCTTCTTCCGTGCAACCTCCTCCAAGTAATGAGGCCATCCTTTTTTATTGGGGTGCGCTAATTGGCCCTCGTCTTCCCTCTCATATTCCTTTCAATATTACAGTATAGGTTTTTGGTCAAGACGTTCCTCAGACGTTGATAGATGAAGGTGCATCCGTTAGTATTGTGTCCTCTATTTCTTGGAAAGATTTGGGTTATCCTTAGCTTGTTCAAGTTACGTAGAATCTTTTATCTTTTAACAGAAGAACTAGTCAACCTTTAGGGACCCTTCCTCAGTTTCAGGGAAATTTGGGAGGGAAAACTATCTTTATTGATGTCATGGTAGTCCAAGACTCCTTGGATTTCAATTTACTCCTTGGGATAGATTATATCTATGCCATGAAAGCTATTGTGTCCACTCTTTTTCATGTGATATATTTCCCTCTCAATGGAAGAATAATGACTATTAATCAACTCTCCTTTGTTGGCCCTAATTTGATTATCAACCCAACAATATCCTTGAATAGTTCTTATATGCAGACGATATCTCCCCCACCACATGTCAATTATGTGGCATTGTCTCCCGTGCCTTCAGTTTTTGATGCAGATGAGCCTCTCACTGTAAGTTCAATCTCTTATGACTTGGATCTAGTAGTTGACATCGTGATCTCTTCGGTAGGGCTATTGGATCCTGGCCTCCTTACCCCTATCATGACCATCGATATGTGTTCCTTCCATAGTATGTTTCTTTCATTGAGTGAAGATCTCTTGGAATCCATGACCGAGTTTTGTCCCTTGACTTGGTTTCCTTCAGAAGGATCATCCTCTTGGAAGCCATGATCAAGAAGAGATTTATTGAGGATGGTTTTCTGATTTCAATCTCTCTAAAAAATGAAACCAGTTGTGAGGATAGTTTTTCATCTCTGTGGAAACCTTTTTAAAAAATGAAACAATGGTCATGAGCATAGTTTTTCTTCTATGTGGAAAGCTCGTTAAAAAATGAAATAGATTTCTCCCCTCTTCGATTGAGTCAAGTAATTTTTTACGTCTAATATTTGAAGCTTTGTTTCTTCCACCTGTGTCATTGGACAAAATGAAGCTTGGGGGATAATGCTTACAGCCTCTGGAATTCATGTTGGATTTAAGTCACTAGCTCCTTAAGTTGGGGACAAAGTACCAACCATCCCTTGATAATGTGTTGGGAAGTTGCAAGCATAGTTTTCTCTAGTTCAAGCTTGTGTAAAAATGAAACCACCTACCTCAAGTATATTTTTCTATGGTTCAATCTTGTGTACAAATGAAACCAGGTCCAAGCATAGTTTTGTTTAGTTTTTAAGCTTGTGTAAAAAATAAAATCTATCCCAAGCATAGTTTTGTTTTGATTTAAGCTTGCGTAAAAATGAAAACAATCCTGAGCTTAGTCTTTGTTCTTTCTCATGCTCGTAAATGCCTAAGAATGTAACTGAGTCAACTTTTATCACTTTTTCAGACTCATAATGGCAATACGAAAAAGGACCCCCCCTAGAGTCCCCTTTAATCTCTTTTCAAGCCCCCTAAACACAAAAAGATAGTCGAGCGACCTTGTTATTTTCACGCTAATAAAAGTATTTGAATAAAACGTCTGATGAGAAGTAGATTATCTCTTTTTTGGTCTCATCATAATAACTTACGAAAAGGTACATTTTGGAGTTTTCTTTAAGTGTTTTTTGGACTCTCTAAACATGAAAACCCCTGAGTTTTATTTCTTTGGACTCATAAAACAAGCATTGAAAATCCCATATCGGATCGAACCACTCCTTCCTAGGGTTCGTTAAAAATAATCTGAGGGACTCATCCAAAGGATGAGATTACATTACAATCATATGTTATCCTCCTCAAGCTTGTGTAAAAATAAAGAGGTAATCACCAGAAATGGTGGGGGGGAATTGGGAAAGAAATGTGTATTTGTATTTTTGTTAGTGGCAGTAAAGTCGCTCTTGAACATGACACCCCCCTTCATCACTGTATATGGGTTGGGAAATCCATTTGTCTCTCGTTCAACCATCCACAAGTCCACATGTTGTTCCTCCTTGAGTTAATGTTTCTGAGACAATTGTCATGTCGTTCATATGTTCAAGAGAATTCCAACCTAAACAAGCCTTCTATCAAGTCGACCATCTATAGTTCTAAAATTTATACCATGTCAACCTTCCCTGAGTCAGTTCCGAATCACCTCATACTCTGATCTACTTCAAATTTGTTATATATTTCATGTCATTGATGGGGGATACATTAAGGCCCTCCTATGACGAGTCTTTTCCTGTCGAATTCAACTCATTATCTGGGAAAAAGACTTAGAAATCATTTAGTACCTTGGATCCTACATACCTCAATGGAAGGTCTCTTCACTTTCAACAGTGGGTTCACATTATTGGCCCCTGATTGGAATATTCCATTGAGTGTTCAACTTCAACTCATTCATTCACATTCCTTGGATTGTACTAGAGTACCTTGGGATTCATTGACATCATTGGTGATTTCCCTTGCACTTGTTAATGATTTTCATTAATAACCAGTAATCAAGTGGTTTCTACCATGCTCGACTTCGACACCTGTAATCACATGGCTAGATTCATACTTAGGGATGATGGAAATGAAGACCCTGTATCTCACCATATCGGTCCAGGTTGTGATGGAGTATTCATGAGTTTGTACTGACACATAGATCCATTGTGTATGTCTCGTGGCTATGTATGAATTTGAATTATTTAAGAGCATAGATCCACAGTGTATTTCTCATGGTTATGTTAAATCATGATGAAATGGATCCACAGTGTATGTTTAGTGGCCATGAATCACTTGAAATTTATGATCAGAGTCACTTGTAGTCTAAGTATGGGAATGCCTACCTTGGAATATGGTATAGTATTATGAAGATGCTTGATTGTTTGCATGTTCCCGACCGATGCGTTCCTTGTTTTCGACACACGCATTCTACAAATTATTTTAGCTGTCACAAGTTCCAACTTCATACTTTGGGGGGAATTTTTTTACACATTATTTTGGTCACCCAAGTGATCAATAGATGATATGTGCATGACTCACTTCCATGTTTTCCGAAAACACTAAAAGAGACTTTCTCCATGAGAAAAGTGGTTTACCTTTTCTTCCTTAAAAACTGTGTCAAAAGAGATCGCTGCACTCTGCTCTATTATTGGTGTGGGATGATGCTTGATCATCGCACCCTGCATCAAACTGGACTATGGTGTCATCGCAGGTTTCCTATGCATAGGGTGTGACAATGCTTAAACACAAGGGAAAGTGAAACTCACGAAAGTTCTAGAAGGGAATCTTCTAGAAGATGAGGTTCCCTTCGATCGGTTTGGATCTTACTCGCTTCTTTGATTTAGTGGGATCATCCTAATATCCTCATCCATCCCTCTTTCACCCTATATAAAGAGGGATCTCTTATGGAAAAGTATAAGGCTTTCTTATGCATGAAGAATTATGCTATAGATTATACTTGAGATAGCTTTGCTTTAGCTCTCTAAGTCAAATTGTGGATCTTCTTCATCAAGGCATTAAAACAAAGGTGTGTGTTGGAGCAAAGAGTCATTGAAAGGAACCTTGCAACATCAAGGCATGGGTTGTATTCTCCACTTTCCTTTAATATAATGCAACAATACATTTCTTCCCTATAAAGGTGTCTTTACTTTTATTGTATAACTCCTTGATCTTATACATAGAATTCATTGGAATATATATATATATATATATCTTCGTTCTCTCCCTTTGTTGGTTTGTGCTTCTTAAACAGGTTCACCATCCCGCAAATCCAAATATGGAGTGACAAGGAAAACACTAGCGAGGATCAAGCGTCATTTAAAAGTTATGTCATGTGTCCCTCTTTGAACTAGTTTATATGACAATGAAGTCTAAGGTGAAGTTTGTATTATGTCTTGTTTTGTTCTAGATTCCTGTGGAAGTTAGGGAGATCAGTTTGTGTCCACACTTACCGATTTTTTTGATAACAGTCATAGAAATGTGACCATGTAGAAAAATTTGTGCGTCGATACAGAAAACAACAGGTAAAAGAAAAAGTGGTGATCGGAAAATTGTGGTGCGATAGGGCATTTTTGGCATGTCTGTTGAGAGACCAAAATGACATGTTCAATTAGTTGAGGGAAAAAATACGATGGCGGGTCCTAATTAGACCCACTCTCATTTGGAGTAGCACTTCCGACCAGATTTTGGCCTGGTTACCAACTAACTAAAATAATAACTAAAATACTAACTAAGATATGAATCTAAGACCTAAAGGTTCTCATATGAATTAAAAAATAAGATAAAAGAAGTAAACACAACTAACTAACATTAAACTAAGAAGTATTATTATTGTTCTAAGATGCAGTCTCTAAACTAATTCTATTTAAATTAATCTATCATGATCAACAGAAAACTAACAGAATAAACGAATACAGTGAATAATGCGCATAACTTGAGTAGAATAAGTTCGTGACATAAGTGATACATGAACTTGATAGCATGATATATTAGAACCAAAGAATTGATCAACTTAAGGACATTATACTATTGTTGTACTCATCCTGAAAAACCATGATAGTTGTAAAATGCAAACATTAATTTAGAAGTAATTCATCAACTAACATTCACAGGTTACAAATAGAGAGATGCATAAACAAAATAATCTCATTCACACATATCAATACCATAATCTTTCAATTTAGAATGTCTCCTAGATTCAAATTAACTTGTAGAAAAAATATTGTCTTGCTAGCTTCAAAAACCAAAATCCATTTCAAATGGGCAACGCTCCCTTTATACAGTGAGGGATGAATATTTACAATCATTTTTCTTGGTAATCATAGAAATTTGAGTCGTTTCACAAAAAGGACTCTTCATTTTCATGAAAAGATTACAATATCATAAGAAAACAACATCTGGAGAGAAATGAGGAAATTTTTAATCATGACGTGGTTTGCTCCTGTTGTTGGGCTTGGTATTCCTTCAAAGTGGAGAAGTCGTTTAAAATTCTCTTGAGCTTTCTCGATTACAATATCTCTAAGACTGATTCTCCATTACAGACTTTTTCGAACACTTCTTGATATAGCTTCTTTGTCGTGGCTTTTACAAAGGATTGGATCTTATGGGTGAGTTGGGTAGGAAACAAAAGATGTTCTTCAATTAATTTTTCATCAAATAAAATCAAATCTTGAATGCTTGTCTGAATGGATTTCTTTAGATCTTACACTTCAACCTCCCTGGTGCTGACAAAAGTCTTTTCATCTATAGACTATCATGGTTGTACCCTTGCCTCTGCAACGATATCATTAGAATATTTCCATAGTTTTGCACATGTGTCAACAACTAATCCCTGGGTGGAATGGAGACTCACGAAGAGAGGTTTTCTAATGTCAAAAAGCATTCGATACCTGAGTCTTTCTCTTTTTTAATAAACTGGTAGGGAGGTAGGTGGAGGTTCAAACATGTCTTTTCAATTTACCATCTCCTCAAAATCCTCGCTAACTTCCCAATATCTTCCTTGAGTCTCTATCAAAGTATTCTACAGATTGAGTTGTTCATGTTTCTCTACTCGTATGTTGATCAATAGATTAAGGATTTCATTCTTTTCCTTTGCTAGATTTTTGTTGACAGTCAGCGCTTGTGATTTTATGGAATCACGGTACATGTCGAGGCTCTAGTATTTTCTAGAGCGACATTAAGTGTAACATCCCTGGCCACCCAAGGTCGGGCCAATGCCACCTTAAAAAATTTCATGCTCTAATATGTAACATACCCATCCATAGACCTGTTGGTCTATGCCACACAGAAACTCTTGCAGAACTTGATATATGAAAAACTTAAAAAGACAATTACATTCTGCTAATACACATATTCATGCATAATTTAAAAGTAAGACTATACATACAACATACACAGGAAATACTCATAAATATAAAGACATGTATAGATACACAACATGTAATTGAACATATAATTGATACTTATCTTTTTATAGAATACCACCAACTGCATGTAGACCTTCCACGATCCTCTCAGCCTTAGACCACGTTGCTCAGACTCTCCGCAGTGGGTCACCCCCAAGATGGGACTAAAATCCACCTGGGTAAAGGGATTCCTAACTAGGTTGAGGGTACATGAAGTTACACAGACAACATGAAGGATTTTTTCCTAGGAGCCAACGCACATTGACATCCTACAACCTCTCATTCCCCACATGCATGTCCCGCCCCAGGAAGTGTGCCCCTTCTCTGCTCAACAGTCCTTCAGCTGCCACACTTCCCTTCCAGGGCTTCAGCAACAGGACAGATAGGAAGTCTCTGAGCATTGTAGCTGCAGCTGGCCCCCCCTCAAGAAATCACTTCCCCATCACTTATCTCACTTGGAGAGAGTTTCTCACGGGCCTGACAACCTGCCTCTTCAATCCACATGCTTGACAACCTTCTTGTTTCGTCCAGCTCTTAAGTCAACCAGATATGGGTGATGGTAGCAACAAAGTTTGGGTATGGAACATGTAATGGAATAATCCACGCTCAGGAAAGGAACTTTGTTGGTAGAAAAAACATTCGCGTAAGGCACAGTATGGGCTCAGGAAAAGTACAGGTGTGTTGTGCATAACAGGAAATGTACAGGATCATTGTTGAAGGTGTGTGTGAGGCATGGAGAGGTTCCACTAATGGAGTCGATGGCTATGTGAATGGGGAAGGATGGTAAAACAAACTAATTTCCCCACATATATTTGCATGCACCCTTGTTGACACATGGTTCTCCTGGAGCTCGTTTCTCTCCACTTGTGATTCATTCACCTTCCCATAAGAACTTAGAATAAAATAGTTATCCTCACCTTAGCCTTTAGGAATAATATTATAATATTCCTTTTGAGATAATCCCTCTAGCTTAGCCCCTTTTCTAGACTCTTAGCCCTCCCTTTCCTTTCCTAGTTGAGTTTAGTCCCCCGTTCTCTTTTATTGTGGTCATTCTACATGCAGCGATGTATTATACTAATGATATGAGTGTTTACATATACAAAAATAGGCTTATTGACCTTTAGAATCTAGGATCTCTAACCTAATCATCACATAAGCCTCCTAGATTATAATCACTTGGCTCACTAGCCTATAAAACATGTTTACAATTCAACTGGGGCTTGGTCTTAGGGGTATTACATTCCTCTCCCCTTATTTTTGCACTATCCTCAGTGCAATACATATATACCTTTAGCACCAAGATTTTAAAAAATATTCAAAAAGATGCAGGTAATTTTCTTGCATAGCATCCTCGTTCTCCCAAGTTGCATCCTTAGGACCGTATCAAGTCCACTAGACCTTTACTAGCTCTATGGATCGATTCTGAATCTGCTTGATCTTCCAGTCCAGTATGCACACCGGATGCACTTGAAAAGCGCCTTCTTGCTCCACATGAATCACATTCCAATCAATAACATGATTAGCATCATGTATATACTTTTTTAGAAATGACACATGGAATACAATATGAATTGGCATTGATGCAGGTAAGGCAAGCATATAAGCTACATGCCCAATCCTCTCTAGGATTTCAAACGGGCCACAATAACAAGATGCCAACTTTGAAAATTATCCCAACTTCATGGAACTTTTGTTGGCTTTCACTTTCAAGAATACATGATCACCCACTTTAAATTCCCTATGAGTTCTTCCTTTATCAGCATCTATTTTCTTCATGTCTTGAGAAGCCTTTAAATTATACTTTATTTTCGGCATCTGCTCTTCCATTTTTTTGAGTAATTATGGCCCAACCACTACTCTATCTGTTGGGTTGTCCCAGCTTACTAGTGTGTTGTACCTTATGCCATAAAGTGCCTCAAGTGGGCTCATCTTTAGAGATGCTTGGTACCCATTGTTGTAATCAAACTCTACCAAGTGTATATAGTCTTCCCATTTTTTGGTTTATCCATCACATACATCCTCAACATATCCTAAATCACTAGATTCACCCTTTATGTTTTCCCATCGGATTTTCGATGATAAGTTGTGCTAAAATTCAAATTTGTTCCAAATCCTTTAAATAATCCTTTCTAGAATTTCGATGTGAATTTTGGATCTCTATCAAACACAATTGTCTTGGGTATACCATGCAATCGAGAAATTTCCCTCATATAAATATTAGCAGTGTTAGTTGCTTTGTGAGTGAGTTTCACTAGAATGAAATGGGAAGCTTTGGTAAGCTTATCCACCACGGCCATGATAGATTCATGTTGCTTTCTTTTTCTGGGCAGTTTGGTGATAAAATCCATTGTTACTCCTTACAATTTCCACTCAGGGATTGGTAATGGTTGCAACAACCCAACTGAGTGTCTATGCTCAACCTTGACTTTTTGACACTCCATACATTTGGAAATGTACTCAGCAATTTATTTCTTCATTCTTGGCCAATAATATCGGCTCTTGACAACTGCAATAGTTTTTTGATACCCTGGGTGTCCAGCATAAGGTACGTTATGCATTTCCCTCAATATCATAATTTTCAATTCTTGAGAATTGGGTGCATAAATTATGTTTCTGTACATGATAATTTCATCAATTCCCATCTTGTAGTCTTTATTTTTCTGCTGCAAATCACCTTGTTGTAATTTTTCCACTAATTCCATGTAATGAAAATCTGATTTTGCAACCTCTGAGATTTGGTCCTTCAATTATGATTGGTACATGATGATGGTTTTAGAATGAAACTCATGCACTCTTCTGTTGAGTGCATCATCCACCATGTTCTCTTTCCCTTTTATATGATTTATATCAAATTCATATTCAGTGAGAAATTCCAACCACCTGCTATGCCTAGCATTTAGAGTTGGTTGATCATAAATATTTCAGACCATTATGGTATATCCTCAGCTCAAACCTTTTTCCCATGAGGTAGTGCCTCCACTTATTCAAGGCATGCACTATGGCTTCCAACTCCAAATCATGAGTGGCATAGTGTCATTCATTCTCCTTCAACTTCCTTGATTCATAACATACACCATAACCATTTTAACTAAGGACTCCACCAACTCCTTCTTTACATGCATCTGTGCATACCATGAATTATTCATTTGGATCAGCAATCCTTAGAATTGGAGCATTGGTTAATAATTTCTTCAAGTGTTGGAATCTCTTTTCACAATCTAATGTCCACTGAAACTTCACTCCCTTCTTTTGTAAGGAAGTGATTGGGTGTGCAATTTTTGAGAATCGTGTAATAAATCTTCTGTAGTAACTTGCAAGGCCCATGAAGGATCTGAATTTGGTCAAATTCTTAGGTGCTAACCATCCTTTAATGGCCTCAATCTTTTCATTATCCACTGCTATCCCTTCCTCATATATGATATGCCCCAAATAATGAATTTGGTTCTGATAAAATGAGCACTTTCTCAATTTGGCATACAACTTATGCTCCCTAATACTTGTAATACCATCTTCAAGTAATTCTCGTGGTCTTCCTCTGACTTGGAAAATATAAGAATGTCATCCAAAAAGACAATGACAAACTTATCTAAGTATTCTCTGAAAACACCATTCATTAAACACATGAAGACAGTTGGTGCATTTGATAATCCAAATGGCACCACTATGAATCCATAATGACCATACCTTGTTCTGAAAGCAGTCTTGTTGATGTCTTCATCTTTAATTCTTATCTGATGATACCCCAATCTGAGATCAATCTTCGATAATAGTTTTGCATTCTTAAATTGATCAAAGAGGTCATCGATCCTTGGCAAAGGATATTTATTATTTACAGTTACTTGGTTCAACTACCTGAAGTAAATAAAAGGTCTAAGCATTCCATACTTCTTCTTCACAAATAATACTGGGGCACCCCAAGGTGACACACTTGGGCATATATACCCTTTCTTCAGAATCTCTTCAAGTTGCTTTTGCAACTCCTTTGATTATGGGGTACTCATCCTGTAAGGAGTCTTGGATATCGGAGCTGCTCCAGGCATCATGTTTATGGAGAAATCAATGTCTCTTTTAGGGGGTAGTCCTGGTATTTCTTTAAATAAATCCTCAAACTCATTTAGGACTACATAATCCTCAATATTTGACACATTATCCTTAGGTGTTTCTTCCATATGAGCTGCAAATATTTGGCATCCCTTTCTGTAACATTTCTTCAGATGCATTGATGAGATTTCTCTGACAGTTACTTACCTGGGAATTCCCTACACTATCCTTAGGTTCCCTTCCTCATCCCAGCAAATAAATTCTTTGTTATGATAGTCTAATATAGCATGGTGTTGTTCCAACCAATCCATAACAATTAGATAGTCATAGGAACCTAAAGGCAAGATGTTCAAATATGCTCTTGTGATCATCCCATTCATTTCCACTAGACATGCCTTAACCATCTCATTAACTTTTATTTTGGCTCCGATAGCTAGCTACACCAACCAATAATTTGCATGTTTTCTTATTGGAAAATGAAATATTTCCACCATCTTAGGATCTATATAACTATGAATAGCTCCCGAATCAATTAAAATTGCAATGGTTTGGTTGTTGATCATACCTTCCACTTCAATCATGTGTGATTGAAACTTAGGTTGCTTGTTGTCCAAGGCTGCATCGATCCTAGGTACATTCCTACCCATGTCCTCCACTATTTCATCTTGTTGTACATTGTGAACAACTCTCACTTTTTCACTTTTGTGAGGACAATCTCTATACATATGATTTCCCTAACAACCCCAACATTGAATAGGTGGTTGCCTTGGCCTTTTCCCACCTGTCTCAATCGTTCTGGGCTCTCTAGAAGCTAGCTATCCTTGAGGACTATTTCTGAATAATGGTGTCTTATTCCCCTTCTTCCTCCGATCCATATTGAACTTCTTCTTGTCTTCCTAAGCTTTTTGGGAAGTTGGTTTTCCTTTATGTTGATCATATAGGTATTTATCTCACCTTATTGTCTCCTCCAAAGTCTTGGGATTATCATATTGTATCTTGTCACTGATGAATGATGGCAGCCCACTCAAATACCTTTGAATCTTAGTTGTCTTATCTTTGATGAAGGAATCATACTTTAACAGTTATAAAAACCTTCTTTCATATTCATCAATGGTCATACTCCCTAGCTTGAGTTCAAAGAGCTCATTCATTTTCTTGTCATAATATCTCTTAGTCAAGTATTTATTTTCAAAATACTTCTTGAATTCCTTCCAAGTAACATTTTTCTCTTTAATGCGTTACACCTTCACAAGTTGGTCCCAGAACATGGATGCCTTTCCCTTGAGCTGATAGATATCCATTCTTCCTTCTGCATGTAAAGAATAACTAGGCAATTGAAAGTACTTTTTCATGCCTAGCAGCCATGTCTCTACATATTCATCCTTCTTGTCCTCACCATCAAATGTAGGAGGTTTGATTTTGTTCATTTCTCCTCATAGTTCATCCACCTAAAACCTCTTCTTATGCTTCTTGACAGGGGATGAACTTGAGCTCCTGTGCGATCTCTTATTGGAATGCCTTGGGGAGTGATGGTGATGTCTGCTAGCACTTCTTGATCTTCCTTTCCAATCAGGAAACCTATGACTTCCTGATTTGCTTGATTCATTCTCCTTATCCAATTTCTTCTCAGTTATGTCCAGGCTCTGCATTAAATTCATGTTTAAATCCTCATGCTACTCCTTGGATTTCATAAGCCTTTCATTATCAGCTTTATGACTTTTGACATCTTTCTGCAAATATTTGATGATCTCTACCATATTCATGTTTTCTTCATTTCCTTCTCCATGTACATTGGAGTTTGTTCCTTCAATACCCATATGGACATCCATCCCTCTGATCTCATATTCCTGATTGTAAGCCCCAAGTGTATCTTCAATTCCTCTGCACTCTATGTTAATCCTGATTTTGATCTTACAGTTGTTAGCTCTGCAAAATGTGCATCCAACAGAACTTTGTTAGGCTGATTGATTAAACAAAATCAGGAAATTATGAACCATTTTGGTTCAATAATATATCATACTTCCTTCTTCTGATTTTCTGAGAAATTGACTATTCACCTAAATTTTCTGGGTGAAAATTGTGTTCTACTATCCAAGATATTTCCAATGGATTCTCTCTTGCTCAATTCTACGTCTTGAGCAAAAAGTTATGGATATCTGAAAAAATTGACCTTTCTGTGAGGCCAATCCTTACACAAGTGATCTTCTTTGGAAGTCGATTTAGCTCTTGGACCCTTGTTGAATCCTCTATCAGGGTTCACATACTCCTGTGATTTCCTTCCAATGCAGGTCCATACAAACAAAAACCCCACAGGATCCTTTTCTAAGCCCCTTTATGTCCTTAAAAACAATTTTTGGGCACTAGCCCTTTTTCTTCAGCCCCCAATCTCATGTGACCACAAGCTGTGACCAAGCGCTTAACTGAAAGGCGCTTTTTCTTCCGGAGCTCCAGAAATTTGAGGCTCCAGAACTTCAATCTTCGGAGGCTCTTACTACCTTACGCCTTATTTCTCTTGAACGTCGAAATGGCGATCTCTTGCACGGTACATCTTCGAAGCTTTGGGGCTCTGTTGCTTCAGAGCTTCGAAACTTTGGGCTTTGGAAGTTCTTCCTACTCCACACATCATTCCCTTCGAATGTCTAACTGGTGAATTCCTAGAAAAACTCTCTTGAACTTCACGCTTCGGAGGTTCTTGCATCAACATACTCCCATTTCCCTGAACGTCGAATTGGTGAACTTCTAGAGTCTCATAAGCATTCATGGACCAGGGGGGTGCTACTTGTCGAAAATATAGAGGTCGTACATGGCCCAATCTACATGTGACACATGTCAAGTTCTAATTGGCTCAAAATTTCTATGAAAATCCTAAACAAGATGACACATGGCAAGCATCAAGTGGGTCCAACACACCCTAGGTGATGTCAGCATGCCATGTCACTCCGATGCTCGAGGACTTCAGAGAACTTCTCAGCACCACACAACACATATCTCGAACATCGAATTTCTAAATAGGTCCATGTCACTCTAGGTGATGTCAACATGTCGTGACACTCTCGCACTACGAGACTTCAGGAATTTGTGTAATCCCACACTAGAGCACATCAAAACACCTAAATGTTGAACTTCCTAACTCTCGAACAGTGTTCTTTGGAGCTTCGGAACTTTAGGGCTCCAAGACTTTGGAAAAATTCTCATCTTCAAACTTTAAAACTCTCAATCGTCAAACTTCTAAACACTCGATCAGGTCCACGTCACTCCGACGCTCCAGGACTTCATCCTTCGGGCTTCAGAAGATATCACACCAACACACTTTATAACTACCAAACACCGAACTTCCGAACAGGTGTTCCCCGAAGCTTCGAGACTCTGATGCTCCAGGACTTCGGAACTTCGGGCTTCGGAGAATTTCGCTGCTGAACACCACCCTACCCCCGAATTTTTGAACATTGAAATTCAAAACACATGACAATAATCGTACACGCGTCCCCGAACATGAATGGTCTGAATTGGTTCTTGACTTCAATACTTCGGGGAAAACTCCACTCCGCGCAACCACAACCAGATTTCTCGAACTGCTACACCTCCTAAGATTTCAAACACAACTAAGGTGTGCTCTTGGGACCCTCTTGGCACTCATGGATTCTCTAAAACTATTGCTTCAATTTCCACTTAAACGACCCAATCTAGGCTCAGTGTTGAAAACTAGAGCTCGGATACCAGATTGTAGTATCCCCGACCACACAGGGTCGGGCCAATGCCACCTTAAAAACTTTCATGCTCTGATATGTAACATACTCAACCATAGACCTATTGGGCTATGCCACATAGAAACTCTTGCAGAACTTGATATATATAAAACTTAAACAGACAATTACATTCCACTAATACACAAATTCATGTGAAATTTAATAGTAATCCTATACATAAAACATACACAGGCAATACTCATAAATATAAAGACATGTATAGATACACAACATGCAATTGAACATAGAATTGATAATTATCTTTTTATAGAAGACCACCAACTGTGTGTAGACCTTCCATGATCCTCCCATCCTTAGACCACATTGCTCAGAATCTCAGCAGTGGGTCATCCCTGAGCTGGGACTAAACTCCACTCAGGTAAAGAGATTCCTAACTAGGTTGTGGAAACAGGAAGGATTTTGTCCCAGGAACCAAATAACACTGAAAACCTACAACCTCTCATTCCCCACATGCATTTCCCACCCTAGGAAGTGTACCCCTTCTCTGCTCAACAGTCCTTTCACTGCCACACTTCCCTTCCAGGGATTTAGCAATAGGTCAGACATGAAGTCTCCAAGTACTATAGCTGCAGTTGGGCTCCCTCGGAAAATCACTTCCCCCGCAATTCTCTCACCTGGAGAGAATTACTCACGGGCCTGACAACCTGCCTCTTCAATCCACAGGCCTGACAACCTATTTCTTTCATCCAACTCTTAAGTCAACTAGGTATGGGTGATGGCAGCATCAAAGTTCAGGTATGGAACAAGTAATGGCAGCATCCACTCTCAAGAAAGGAATTGTTTTGGTCGCAACAACATTCAGATAAGGCACAGTACGGGATCAAGCAAATTACAGGTGCGATGTGTGTAACAGAAAATATACGGGATCACTACTGAAGGTGTGCATGAGGCATGGAGAAGTTCCACTGATGGATTCAATGGATGAATAGTGAATGTGTTCGTGAATGGGGAAGGATGGGAAAACAAACTAATTTCCCCACATATATTTGCATGTGCCCTTGCTGACACATGGCTCTCTTGGAGCTCATTTCTCTCCACTTGTGATTTATTCACCTTCCCATAAGAACTTAGGATAAAATAGTTATCCTCACCTTAGCCTTTAGGAATAATATTATAATATTCATTTTGAGATAATACCTCTAGCTTATCCCCTTTCCTAGACTTGTATCCCTCCCTTTCCCTTCCTAGTGGAGTTTAGTCCCCCATACTCTTTTATCATGGTTTGTCTACACACAACAATGTATTGTATTAGTGATATGAGTGTTTACATATACAAAAATCGGCTTACTAGCCTTTATCATATAGGCTCTCCAGCCTAATCATCGCATAAGCCTCCTAGCTTATAATCACTTGGCTCGCCAACCTATAAAACATGTTTACAATTAAATTGGGGCTAGATCTTGGGGGTATTACATTAAGTTTATGTCTTTCCACTTCTAACTTGTTTCTATGGGTGTCCCATAGGATTTGCATCCCCTTTAAAAACTCTTCGTTCAAGTGGTCTCTTTGTGCCTGTAGGGCACCATTGATCCTACCTGAATTTAGACCTTCAACTTCTTTGAAAGCTTCCTCGATATCTATGGAGAGTTGGTATTTTACACCTTTCAACTCTGTTTCCAACACTATTACTCGGTTCTTGGAAATGTTCAGGGCATCAGTTACCTCTAGAATAGAGGAGGAATATAATCATGCAAAGGAGTTGAGCGTTGAAGCTGCTTGAACCACGTTCTCTTCAGTATCAGGGCCGACCTTCCATTCTAGTATCCTTCCTGCATTTGACTTAGAATTGGTTTCTTCTCCTCTTTTTCTTTCCGTTGATCTCTTCTCGATGCTTCTAGTTATTTTTTCGAAGTAGTAGCCTCCAATAGCGACTACAGATCCTTCGAAATTGAGAGCTTGAAAAGAGAGGGAGAAATCCCCTGGTATGGAGCTTATGGGGGTATACTCTGAAGGAGGTATATTCACAATGCATAGGTTCAGTGTCAATGAAGTGCTTGGGGTCTATTTTAAATTATGCTTCAAAATATCATCATCTTTCCTCTTTGATTCAACCTCATAGACCAATCGCTTCGCCTCTACCTCTTCAGCCACTTTCCTAGCTTGTGCTTCATTAGCTAGCCTCTTGGCTTCATCGCCCTCTACCAAATTTTTATATTCTTCTTCTTTATTCCTTTGCATGGTTGCCTGATGTGTCGCATGCTCACATTCTAGCTAATATTTTCCTAAGTCCTCCTTCTTTGATAATCTTGCTCTACTTGGAGCCTTTTCTGCTCAAGCTTCTTTTCTCTTTGGGTCTTCTCATGTTCTTTGGAATTGTTGGTATCATGCTCTTGTTGACACAACTTTTGGAATTTGGATAAATTTTCCATCTTGAATTCTTCTTGTTCGAGATCAAGTTCTCACTTTTCCATGTCATGGGGAAACTAGTGCAAGACTTCATCGTACGAGATTACTCCTTTAAATTTATCCTCCTCAAAATCAACAACGTGAATATTTCGTGAGTGAGGCCGATTGACCTGACATGACTGATAGTCAAATCATGAGGATCATGGCCTTTAGGCTCACCCGAGCACATGATTAACTCTTGTAATGTCTCAGCCTCCTTCCTTGCATGTTGAGCATTGGAGATGGGAATAACTTTGAATGTGGAGAGGGAAGATTGACCAGAGTATTTTACTATTGGTTTGCAAAAGTGTGGTGATACCAGACCCAATTGTTTGGTATGCTATTTCCCTCATTAGTAATTAATTTGGGACAAAATATGGTAAGAGATGTGGGACCCCTGTGGTCTTGTAAACCCTAATGAATGAATAGTAGTTGTAGAAAAACCAATCAGTCACCCCTTTCATCCCATTTATAGCCTCAAAGGATATACTTTGTCTAGGGAATCCAAAAAGGACGCAGTGTAGAGGGGAAAGGAATAAATTTCAAATCTCATAAAAATGTTGTTTGAAATTAACGCTCCATAATTGGGATAAATAAACATGAATGGGGGGATGACTTCGGTCCCAATTCCATCCAAGTTTGGGAAAATGTAATGAGGAAAAAATGGCATCAATCATATAAGCATACATATAAAAACATGGCTTCTTCGTACCTGGGACATTCTTTGTGTGGAGGCATATGTTAAAGGTTAGGATATCCACCCAGTTGAAGATATGTCTCATTCTAACAATGGTGTGTGCCAAATGTAACCAGTCAATTTGAAAGTGCATACTCTTTTCTTCCCCATATAAATGATAGAGCATGGAAACCAACTGATTGTAAGGATTTTTAAGCCTGTGTGTGGGGACCAATTTATAACCTTTCTTAAGAGTTTCATCCTCTTCCACCCACCATTGTTTCATTATTTTTACTAATCCTTTGCTTTCCTGGGTGAATCCTTTTAGGAAAGGTTCATTCAACGAGAAAGTAGGAGCGAGAAAGTGATATTTGGTGATAATATCCTCTGGTCTGAGAGAAGTTACTTGTGTCCCCTGCTTTCTCATGATGTTCATCGTGGAAGCTTCAAATTGCCTGAGACACCAATGTGTTGCCTCATTGTATGGGAATAGTTGTGGCATGGCAGTTACCCAGTGAATACCGCTTTTCAGGATATTCGGGTACACCTCTAAAACTTTGTCATCTTGAGGAAATTGTGTGGAGTCGAATATCTTGTAGATCTATTCAAGGTCAGGGCAATGGTCCTCACCAGTATGAGGAATTGTGTCAGTCACCAGAGTTTCGAATGGTCGAGATGATCATTCGGGGCCCGTTGCACCCTGGAAGTACACCGATATCCTAGATCTTTCAGGGTTCTGACTCGCCAGGACGAATGACCAAATTAACATGAAATAACACGTTAAAAGGAATATAAACTTATCTTATGTATAACGTATTAGTTGTAAGAATGAAAAATTGGTTAAGAAATAGAAAACAAATGTTACTAGTAAACAAGCAGTTGCAGTAACTGAGAAGATGATTGTAGTAAGTGAGGGAGTCTAGATGAAAATCAAACTTCGCAGACTATTTTTCGAAAACTTACAGTGCAATTTGTGTTCTGAAAGGGTGTTTTTTATAACTCGTAATGCACATCCAACTAGCATGAGTATGCAATAACTTAGGTGTGTACGAGGATCTTGTTAAATCTGATCTTAAATTTTCTCGTTAATACTCATCATTTCCATAATTAAATCTTATTAAGTAGGATAGGTGCATTGATTATAACATCGGGGGAAGTGCTAAACCAAATCTTTGAATAAGACCATTATTGGGGTTGACCTTTCGGAGTATGAGAAATTGTGGTTTTTTTGAAATCCGAAGGGAAAGGTATCAAAGGTATATTCCCTTGTATGTGACTAGTGGGTAGGCATGGCACATCAATCAATGAATAGTTATACAAAAAGAGGTGGGACATGTCGGGGTGTTGGCATCAAGGTAAATCAAGATGAGGGTGAAACTAAAACTCGAGAGGAAGGTATCAAGATTATACTCATTGTTGTTTTTATAAAGGTGCACTAAACCATGTGATTTATATGATTTCGGGACTTGGTTGTCATAGGTTTGAAGGATATGGAAAATTTTAAGCTCCAATGACAACTATATCGAAGAATATTATTTCAGCCCAGGAGAAAGTGCAGGACACATGCGAGAAGGGTCAATAGGCCATCATATTTTTCTTTTCAGGATGTGATAATATGATTCTTAAAAAGAATTTTGATGAGGATGGTATCAATGATAATATTCCTTCGATACCTTAGAAACACTTTTATGTCCCGAAAGCAATAAAAAAAACTCATTGGAGAATCGATAAAACGGGCAGTCAACACTCCAATCTTGGGATGCCACTTAGGGAGGTGGTCGTTTTACAGGTCATCACGAAATTTGGGGCTCCGCGAGAGAAAACAAAGTAAGATATGGAGTGATCGGAGTGTGAATATAGGAGTCTAAAATAATGCATTAAAAAATGACTCTGACAAACGTGATTCTGAAATAGATTTGAGTTGATCTTGGGT
Organism: Picea sitchensis; assembly: GCA_010110895.2. NCBI lineage: Eukaryota > Viridiplantae > Streptophyta > Pinopsida > Pinales > Pinaceae > Picea > Picea sitchensis. Next base: position 74,852 of record SNQJ01S0002746.1, on the reverse strand, counting down.
TTCCTTAGAGAAGTAAGGATGCGGGTCTTGTAGGGTAAACGATAGGCCAGGTTTGTTAACGAGGATAGACCTAGGTCTCTGATGTGAAAGAATGACTGGTACAAAGTAGCAGACAATGGGAGGAGGTTTTTGTAAACTATAAAAGTGAAGAAAAATGAATGAATAAACTCAAACAAGAGTCAGATTATTGAAAATAAAAACTACAACTAAAAAACTACTATGTGCAGAGCTACATCACCATAGGTTATCCGGAGAATTATTTTTTTAGTACTTGTCCATTGACAAGGAGTCTCTCCTCATCTCCCTGTAATGTTTTGAGCCTAAAAGTCCCAGGACCTATTTTCTAGTGGATCAAATAGGGTCCTAGCCATAATTTATGGAATTTTGAGAGTTTTCCTTTAATTTCATTAGCTTTATCCCACTTGAGAACAAGGTCTCCTTCTTGAAAATATTTATTTCCTACGTTTAATTTTTCAAACCACTTTTTAACCATTTCTTGGTGTTGAGTCTAGTTCAACTTAGTGTTTTCCCTTTCTTCTTCAAGTTTTAGCAACATTTTTAACCTTTCTTGTATCATCGGATAGGCTTCATCTTGGACGGATTGGGCCAATTGTAAAGAGGGTAGGAAAGTATGGGTTGGCACTGTGGCTTCTTGTCCGTAAACTAGGAAAAAGGGGGAGTTACCAATGGATGACTTGGGACTTAATCTATCATCCCAAATAACATTTTGAAGAGAAAGATGCCAATTTATTTGATTATCATTGACAGTCTTCTTTAGAATTTTAATGAGGTTCTTATTAGTGGATTTTGCTAGACCATTTCCTTGTGGATAGTAATTCACTGAGTACTTAACCTTGATGTTTTTTTTGAGGGATAATTAAGTTAACTTAAGAGAAGAAAAATACTTGGAATTATCAAAAACTAAAAAGTCTATAATTCCAAACCCGATAATTATGTGTGATTTAAGGAACAAAATCATGTGATTTTCGTTGATGGTTTTCAAAGGGATTGCTTCGCTCCATCTGGTGAAATAATCAGTAGTCGTTAAGATGTATTTATGTAACTGTGATGAGTTTGGATTGATCTCCCCAATAAATTCCAACCCCCACTATTGGAAGAGGTATTCGATGATGATAGGATGAAAGGGGAAAACAACTTTCTTTTATCTTCTACCTGAGGTTTGGCACTGCTGGAATTTCCTTCCACTGCATGAGCATCTTTAAATAATGAAGGCCAGTAGTATCCTTCCTTGAGTATTCTTTTTGGAGTAGTATCCCCATCGTGATGTCCTTCTATGGGTCCATCATGGAGATCATAAATGACTTTCTCAACATCCCTTTTCTCCAAGCATCTAAGAAATATGCCATCCTAATTTTTTCTGCATAGAATTCCATGTATCATCTGATATTGGGAAGACTTGATCCTTAAATCCCTTTTCTTCTTAGATTCCAAATAATGTGTTGTCAATCCATGAGCCAGTTAATATTTCATTTCGTAGAACCAAGGGTCTGAACCGACTGGGATGTAGCATGCTTCCTTTACAAATAGCTTGGAATCTTGATAGAGATCATCTTCATGAGACTCGATACAAGGGAATTCTACTGCAATTTTTCATAGCCCTTTTCATTTAACGATCTTCACAGGTTTGATCTCCAGGTAATATTTGTGTAGAGATGTAATCCAATTTTCTCTCTTTTCTTCCAGATCCTTTTGTACCAAGAGGTTCCTAACAGTTGGGTAAGGAACAATAACCTTAGTTTTAGATTTGAGTAAGAATGGTCAAAAGTGATTGACAACTTTGAACATCTCATATGCATTTTTATCAACTTCAGTATAATTCATCTCAACTCCTTGTAGACCTGAACTCATAAAAGCCACAGGAAACTCTTCTCCTTCCGAGTTCTTCTATGTTAAGACCGCCGCACATGAAGTATGGGAGGAAAATGTGTAAAGAATGAAATATCGATCACAATATGGACTCAAAAGTGTCAGATCTTGATTAATATTTTTTTTTTTTTCTAGAGCCTCATTTTCTTTAGATCCCCAACTAAATTCAACATTCTTCTTTATCATATCTTGTAGGGGTTTTACTCTCTTGACAAAACTGGGTATGAATCGTCTGACAAAATTTATCTTTCTGAGGAATGACTTCATTATAAATGTGTTGAACCTGCACAAAATAGATCTAGCTAAACAATAATACACACATTTGCAACCAGAATTTGAGAAAGAAGAAGAAAGAGAGAAAGAATGAAAGAATGAAAGAATTCTCATTAATCGTTGTGAATAATGAATAATTTACACATGATATACTATGTATAACTCAATGAGTGAGTAATGGAGGAGAACCAATGCACCATAGTGGTGGTATAGAGTGATATGGACACACACTAACAGTTACGGGAGTGAACGACTACCTAGTCTAGTCTCTCAGGCAGTTACGGGAGTGAATTGCCACCTAGTTGAGTTAACTAGTCAACTAGTCTTTAGTTAACTGACTAAACAAAGAGTAGTGAGGAGTTAACTTGAGGAATTGTTGGCACAGGGGTAGACCCTAGGTTCAACGCTTCAACAATGCACCAAAAAAACCCTAACTATCGACTCTTTCAGCAACACCTACGAAGCAGGTGAAGTCTCACCCGAGGTGGAAGCAGAGGGGGTTACGGGACTTAAGTGTTTGTAACCAAGTTGGGACATGGATATGTTATAATAACACTTCACAGGGTATTCTAGAAACACTTGGAAGGGGGCATGCATTAGTTCATTATCTTTATTAACATCGCATAACAAACCCTAATATGGATCGGCGCAGTAACAACAAAGATTAAGCATTTCTACCACTTAGCACATAGCATTGAGTTAGATATAACATTCATTCATCTTTAAGTAAAGAACTGAGCATCAACAGATCTATCTATCATGCAGTATACTCAAGGCACTAACTAACTGAGTTGAGTTAACTAGTCTATCAGTCTTCAGTTAACTGACTGAAACAGAGTGAAGTGAGGAGAAGATCAGGGAATCATGGGTAATGTGCAAGTCTGGTGATGATACCAAAGCTAATGCACATTAGATGGTGATGATCCCAATGTTGCATGGTGACAAAACTAATGCAACATCTAGACTTAACTCAACTAGTCAAACTAAAGAAAATATTATCCCTAGAGGAATATTCTTCATAATATATAGGAGACTAGATAATGACTAATAAACAAGGAAAAACCTTAGGAAAAATAAATCCTAGGTGTGTGTGAAGTAACTCCAACACCCCCCCTGAACATCACTATGGTGAAAATAAATAATGGGTCCCGGCAACAAGGCCATCTTAGG
>SNQJ01S0002746.1:52887-68368 GCA_010110895.2 Picea sitchensis | reverse complement strand
GTATGGTTCTTCTTGGAACACATTATCTTCCAAGAGATAGATATACAAGATATGTACAGAGACGATGCAAACAAGATATGTACAAGAACTAAGAAGATTATTATTATCTTTAGAAGAAGAAGTCTCTTTCATCCTACTTAGCCTTCTTTGTAGGTTCATTTTCTTTGGTAACTGATGCTTCTTGTTTTTCCTTCCTTTTCTTTATCTCAAGACAATGATTCTTGTAGTGGCCATACTTTCGACAATTGAAGCATTGTACTTCTGAAATGTCTTTCTCTTGATTTGGATTCCTCCTTGAACAAAACTTCCTTTTGTTCCTGAAATTCTTGAATCTTGTTGTGAAGGCTTGATCATTGTACTTCTTTTGGGGTTTATCTTTTGCACTGATCCTTGATTCTTCTTGAGCATAGCAAGTCCAAAGTTCTTCAAATGTCAAATACTCCTTCCGTGTGTTCATGCTTGCGGAAAATGCATCCCATGTCTTGGGAATACCATTGAGTACTATGTTTACCAACTCCTTCTCTGAGATGATATCTTCAATAGCTTGTAGTTGATCTCTTAACTGAGAGATTCTCACAAAATATGATGTTATGTTGTCCTCATCATTCATCTTCATGCCAAGGAGCTCATTCTTCAAACTCATAACTTGTCGAATGTTTCTGACCGATAAGAGATTTGTTAGGGCATCGTACTTATTCTTCGATGAGTCAAGATGGGATATGTAGGATATCAAGTGGTCTTTTATAGATTCCACTATGATACTCATAGCATTGGTGTCACCATATTTGAACTTCTCCGTAGCTGCAATGTTCTACGGTTCCTTCTCTTTCCCTTCTTCAAACTTTGGTTTCATGATCTTTCCTTTCACGATATCAAACACTTTATTCTTGGAAAGGATGAGATCAATCCTTGTCTTCCACGCTCTGAAGTTATAAGCTCCATCTAACTTGTTCTCTGACTTCATAGAATAAGTCATGGCTTCTTTGACTTGGTCAAACCCTATATTTGATCACAAACTCAAACTTGACATGCTATGGTTTCTATAGTAACCCTAGCGGTAGTGCTATGGTGACTGCTCCTGCTAGAAACCATAGCGGCAGTTCTTCAACAAGCTTAATATCTTCACGGCTATGTTTCCTTCCAGTGGTTAGACTGAATGAAGGAGGTGTGGGCCCATAAACTGTTAGAATGTAAGTAGATGTGCTCATTTTACCATTGACAATACCCTTGTCACCCAACCATAGGCCGAAGCCACCCTCTGAGCACCTTAACCTTGACAGAGAATCACTCCATAAGCAAACCCTAGGCTAGATAGCCAGACAAAGGGTAGCGCGCCTTTCCCCAAGGATAGTGCATCAACAAGAGATGATCAGATAGTACAAAACCCTAGCCAAGAGATAGTCCAAGCATAAATGCTAGCTGCAGCAACTGCAATGGCAGCTCTCCTCCAAACCTGCGCAAAAACTGGGCAATTGCAGTGAGCACAAGTGATGCTCTGCAATTTTGAGACTGCCTGCCAGAATGAGAACTAGTCTCTTGTATTTATACTAATTTTGGCTAACTTCCTGGGCCGAATTCTCATTCTGGGTATCTGTCTGTTCAGTATATATTATTATTTATGGTTGACTTCTTCTTTTGGAGTCTAATAACCTAATATAAATTATCTTCTTGAGCCGACAAGTCTTCTAGGGTTATTAGCCAGCTCATTAGGGTTTCTTCTTTCTTCCCGGAGTATTCTATCCTCATTAGGTTTACACATGGAGGTAAATACCTCCCTCAGCTACCATAATATCAACACCTATATCCCTTCACATCGTCGGTGTATCCAACAAAAATGCACTGAGTTCTCTGTGGATCAAGTACCTTCCTCTTTTCAGAGGGAATCTGGGCCCATGCATGTGAACCGAAAATGCAAAAGTGCGTCACTTCCAGTTTGAGGACGCTCCAAGCCTCATAGGGGGTCTTATCCTTGACAGATCTATGGGGATATCTATTTTGGATGTATGTTGCACAATTAAGTGCTTCGTCCCATAGTATCTGTGGTAGTGAATTTGCATGCAACATGCAAGATGACATCTCCTTTAGAGATCTGTTTTTCTGCTCAGCAACTCCATTTTGGTGTGGAGTATAGGGAGATGTGTGTTGCAACTGAATCCCTGCCTCATGGAAAATATTATGGATCTCATGATTTACATACTCTCCCCCGTTATCAGTTCAGAGGACTTTGATAGTCTTTCCAAACTATGTCTCAACCAGGGATTTGAAATCTTTGATGTGTTGAAAGACCTCAGATTTTTTCCTGAGAAAGTAGATCCATGTAAAACGTGAGAAATCATCAAAAAAAATGAGAACAAACCTCACTTTGTTCATGGATGGATGCATAAAAGGACCATAAGATCAATGTGGATCATATATAAAGGTGGAGAAGCTCTTTGAGACTTTCCTTTGTTGAATTTCTCTTGAGGGTGTTTTCCGAGAACACATCCCTTACATACTCCCTTGGAGAAATGGATGTCTAGTAGACCATCAACCAATATTTTCTTTCTAAGTTGTTGCATTTATCTGAAATTCAAATGTCCAAACCTTTCATGCCATGTCCTACTACTTTCATCATCATGAGTAAGCAGTAAAGCAGAATCAAGTTCAATGAATTAAGATAAATTTTACAATATAGACTGATGATTTACCTCATCGGTAGCAACCCTGGAGTTGGTTTTGTATGTTGGAGATGTCCATGGAATTTGGTGTGAATATGAATTTATTTCCAGTGCCAGAATTCATCATCTAATACATAGAGAGAAGGTTGACAAAAAGTTTGGGAGCATGCAACACATTCTCGAAGCTTCCGTTGGTGAGTTCAATCCTTCCTTTGTCGTTGACTTCGACATAAGAGTTGTCCCCCATCAGAATAGGAGGAACTTTGCATGAATCCAATGAAGAATAGACTACTTAAGAGGCATCCATGTGATGTAATTCTCCTGAGTATATGATCCAAGCATCGGGCAAGGATTTGATTGCAATAAAGTCATGGATAGAATTTTCTTTCTTGGAATTCGAATATTTTGGCTTCTTCTTCTTGGCACCCTCAAGGATGCGATCTCCAAGGTTGTTTTGCTGAAGTATTTGAGACATCATATATATTTTCTTGTGGATGCATGCGGATTCTAGATGGAATCCTTTGTGACAATACGAGCATTTCTCCCTTTTTCTTCCCTTTTCCCCTTTAGATCCAGAGGCATCGGTGGAGGGTTTTGTGTACCCTTCCTTCTTTGGATGTGCATGATCTTTCCATTCATATTTATATTTATATTTCTTATATTTGTGGCTTCCATCATGCACAGTGAGTGCATGCACCTTTGGGCCTTTGATTGTGCCCATGTTGATGAGCTTGGTTTTCTCTTGTATTAGGGATTCGATAAAGTCCTCAAGAGAAGGAATCTTCCAAGTGGCTCCAGAGGTGAATCTAACAGTATGGAATGTATATACGAATACAGAGAATTCGGGACCAAGCTTGGAGAGAATGGTGAGAACCATTTGTTTCTCCTCCTTCGATTTATCAACCCCGCAATCCTTGAGTTGCGACAGTAAATCCTTGAATTTTGTAAAGAAATATTGGATATTCTCGAAGCTTTTTGGATCCAATGTGAGAACCTCCACCTCCAGCATGTGTCCCCTCATCTCATTATGTTTTCCAAAGAGCCCTTCCAATGTGGTCTAGGCTTCATTGGGAGACTTACAGGAAGATATATGAAAAAGGAGATAGGGAGAAACAAGACTGCAAATTGTTCTGAGTGCCTCATCCATGCGATTTAAGTACTTGGATTTTTCTATGGTTGATGTCGGTTCTATATCTGTATTCAAGGTTAAACTGTACAACACTCTGGTTCAGATATGTATGGTTATTTTCTCCTTCCATGCAAAGTAGTTGTAAGGTGTAAGAATGAATTCTTTTTGGAAATCCATCTTTCCATTGTCTTCAATCTTTTGTACCTGCAAAACATTTTGGTGTAGCTTTTTCTTAGTAGTCTGTCAGCTCTGATACCATGTAAATGCATTGAACCTACACAGAATAGATATAGCTCAAAAATAATACACACATTTGCAGAGAGAATTTGAGAAAGAATAATAAGGAGAGAAAGAATGAAAGAATTCTCATTAACCGTTGTGAATAATGAATAATTTACACATGATATACTCTATATAACTCAATGAGTGTGCATTGGATGATAACCAATGCACCATAGTGGTGGTATAGAGTGATATGGACACACCATCAGTTAGTGGAGTGAACTTCCACCTAGTCTATTCTCTCAGGTAGTTACGGGAGTGAACTGCCACCTAGTTGAGTTAACTAGTCAACTAGTCTTCAGTTAACTGAATGAACAGAGAGTAGTGAGGAGTTAACTAGGGGAATTGTTGGCACAAGGGCAGGAGTTAACTCGGGGAATTGTGTGAAGTAACTCCAAAATGCATATATTTTTTGTTGTGAGGGGGAGGGATCTTAGCAATCACTTCGGTCTTGTCGGGTTCAATCCACATACCATGTTTTTGAGACGATGATACCCATAATTTTTCCTTCATTTGTGATGAAAATGGATGTCTTGGGGTTAAGAGATATGTTTAATATTCTGCATTTATTAAATACCTTATTCAAGTGTGATACATTCTCCTCCTTATTCTTCGAGAAGATGGTCATGTCATATAGGTACACTACCACACATTCTCCCAGGAGACCTCTAAAGGCAATGTCCATGGCTCATTGAAACGTGGCGTCGGTGTTTATCAGTCCGAAAGGTACCTTTCTATAGGCATATGTTCCCCATTTGGTTATGAAATTTGTCTTAAGCTAGTATTCATGAGCTACCAGGGCTTGATTATATCCTGAGAATCCATCTAGCAGGGAGAGTGTTTCCGATCCGGACACACATTTTATAATGTGTTCCATGGGAGGCACAGGGTAGTTATCTTTTTCTGAGGCTCTGTTTACATTTCTAAAATCAACACAGAGCTTGATATCCCCATTCTTTTTTCTTACTGGCACTAAGTTCGATATCCATTGTGTATGCCTTAGTAGAAAAATGATTCTGGCCACCAACAATTTATTTAGCTCTGCTTTGACTTGAGGCTCAAGACTGGGGTGCATCTTCCTCAAGTTTTGTTGGAAAGTCTTGGTTTGAGCTTTCATGTGAATAACATGTTTTATAATATTTTTATCATATGTATTGAGGTCCTTATACGTCCATGCGAAGATATCCTTATATTCTTTTAATAACTTGATGTATGCATGCCTTTCCTCAAGAGAATAATTTTTTCCCAGGTTGACGTTCTAAGGAGAAAAATATGATCCCAGTTTTACTATTTCAAACTGCATGTATGAGCTATTGGTCTTGAAATTCATGACCTTCTTGAATTTTTCTTGAAGGTCGTAGAGTTTTTCTAGTCTGACCACACATATGGGAATATTGTTGGTTTGACCTGTTGCATTTGTTGCTTCAGCATTATCATTATTATCAGTATTTATCATCATCTCGTGTTGGTATTCATCTATGATAGCATACTTGAAGGTATCTTTGAGGTGTAGAAAATTAATGAGTTGTTGGTCATCATCAAACACCCTCCAACTTACGCTATTGTTTGGGATTGATGACATGTACAAAAGTTCAACAGAGAAGGAGACAGGAATCAATCTATTTGAGGGTATTAGTCTAGACGCCACATTTGCCAACAAATCAACGTCGAAATTCAATGATCGGGGAATGATGTTAATATTGAAAGCACTGAAATATTTAATTATCTCCTAGACCTCAAACTGATCATTTTTTAGGTGACTTGAAAGAAAATGAATAGTGTTTCATACCTGTCTGACGATGATTTCAGAATCACCAAATACCTTGATTTTTTTAGCTTTCAAGTCATCTGCCTTTCTAGGTCCCTATACAAGGGCCTCGTATTTTGCAGTATTGTTGGTGCAAAGGAAATTCTAGTCTGCATTTAATTAAAATTTTATTACCTTTAGGGTATTTTAGTATGCATCTTGCTCCTTCACCTTCCAAATATTTTGATCCATTGAAGAATAACGTCCACATATTAGGATCATTTTTTATTTTTTTTTCAACTGATATTTTTGAATTTTCATATTTTTTTGTTTTAAGGAGGTTAGTAGAGTCAGTGAATTTTTCTAACTTATCTCTAGAAACTAAGTTAGTTTGTACATCTAGGGGATTTCTAGTTCAATCAGCTATATTGCAACTAGACTCAATAATCTGGGTGCAATGAGGGATTTCATATTTTGTCCACGAGTGTTGATGGTTCGACTATGAAGTTCTCAAAAAATGTCTCAAATGAATCATTCCCAAGAATGGAATGATTGATCATCATCGGTTCATTTGGATCATTCAAATCAGTAACAACATGTTTCATGTACCTTTCTCTGTAAATCCCAATTTGGTTCATTTTACCATTGAAAGGGAGCCATAAATGGGACTAGTTGGTAGCAAAGTAGCCATTTAACATGGCCGACCAATATCGACTTAAGAGCATGCCATAGTTATCAGGAATTTCCACTACTATTATATCCATGGTTTGATTAATTTTTGGGTTAGGAGACATCCTGATCAAAACCTTTTTCAATTCTCTGATCACCTTAACTTTAGTTCCGTCTAACTGGATGATCTTAATGTTAGACGGTTCAGGTTTGAATCTAAGATTCTCACATACTTTAAGGGGCATGACATTAGACGAAGCTCCTGATTCCACCATGCAATTATGAACATTCCTATTAAAGACTTAAAAAGTGATGAGAAAAGGAGGGGTGTTGGACCTGGATCTTTGACCTGTTAAATATGCATTAGTCACAACCTGACTTTTGGATGGAGTATTGTTGTCAGGAAAAGTTACCTTTGTGATTACCCTTTTGGTTCCCAATTTTGATTCCAGAAAGCTAGGAGAAGTTTTACCTTGCAACGTTATGATGAAATTTTCTTGGATTTATGGAATCTTCATGAGTTCAAACAAAGAAATGTTGGCTTTTATTTTCTTTAGATATTCTAAAAATTCATATTCCAATTTGGCCGAGGGTGTAGGAGAAGTATTTGTTTTAGTTGATTGATCTATTGTTTTTGGATTGGAGGAAATATTCTTAGAAGAATTAAGGGTAGTATTGGTTGAAAGAGAATATTGTTTGGGAGTAGTGGTAGTGGGAGAAATAGGACTAGGGGTACCGAGGGTGTTATCAGGAATATTCTTACTAGAACTCCTAGTGGTTATGATGTTTTGTGAGACGTGTACTTCTTCAACTTCTTCTTCATCTACTCCAAAAGATATGTCCCAAAAACAGTTTAATCGTTGTTTAACTCGCTCTTCAAACTCTTAGGGTTTTTCTTGTTGTTCCTGGCCTATGTCTCCCTCATCATTGGTTTTAGCCATATTCTCTATATCCCAGGTTTGAAGGGCTTGTAAAATATATTCCATATTAATGCGTTCCATCTGAGAGAGGGAGGCTTTGTTGTTTGGGGGAGTGTTACTATCTTTCTTGGGGGGGAACTTAAAAAACCTTTTATTATTGGAAGATCCCTCTCCATTACCCCTTTTTATGTCAACCAAGTCATTGGATAGTTTTTTTATGATTCTTTGAAGAGATTCCATATCCATAGAATCAAAGGGCTTTTTATCTTCACCAAATTTACATGCAGATATTTTACCTTTACCTTTATCTTTAGATGGTTCTGAGTTGGAACTACCTTTTAAACTTAACAGATTTTTTTCAAATTTAATGGCTTACTGGAAAGATTCCTCTAGAGTATCCCTTTTAGAATTTTTTACACAAATGTCCATGGACATGGGTAAACCAGAGGTATAAAATTCAATAGTAACATCTTAAACAGGTTTTGAGGCCCGTATGATTCTTTTTAATAAAGTAAGGAATCATTGATTGTAATCAATAACTAATAGTTTCGAATCCATCTTAACTCTTGACAGTTAGAGAACCCAGGTGGCTGGCGTTTTATTATCCCCAAATTTTCCGAAGAAAGAGTTTTCAAAAGTCCTCCAATTCGGAATGGAAGATTCTTCTAGAGAGAAATACCACGTAGACGCGTTTTCTTCGAAAGTAAGAGGAAACAGATGAAAGACGATGTATTTGTGACGAATGATTTGTAGCCTAATAGCAAACATGAATTTCTCTATATGGTTCTCGAATGAATCCTTTTTGTCGAGGTCAAATTTAAGCAGGAATTTCTCAGGGTGTTTGGGCATATCATGTTGAACTCCTGGAACAACGACCATGTCAGCAAACAACCAAGGATGGTAGGGGGGAATATTTTGGTTCACATTTTCTCCAGCCATGTTTAGGGGATGATATACAATGACCTGATAGGGGTTATCTTTGAACTCACTCTCAAATCCATCCCCTTCTTTGGAATTGTCCTCTGAATTGTTTCTAGGAGTGTGAGGGGGTGATTCGGGAGGTGAGGGTGATATACCTCCTACTCCACCGATAAGTATATGATACTCAAGATTAAATTTTGAAGCCTCAGGGAAATCAAACATACCTTCAAGAACATGATATTCATGAGTCCAACCAAACAATTTTCTTGATCGGAGTAAGGGTTAGTGAAATAGGGATCTGTATGATGAAGGTCTTCTTGATTTTCAGGTAGAGATTAATCTAAGGGAATTTTTTCGATCTGTCTGCTACGTTGTCTAGTCAGTGAACGATTGGTTCATTCGTTCGAATGCTTGACTAAATACTCGATCTACAATATAGTTAGGATATGAGGTTGAGGAGAATAGGAAGATGTTTCAGGATGAGAGGGAACGAGGTGAGTGATGACCTAAGATGGAGTATTCACCATGTATTATGAAGGGAAAACATTATGTTTGGAGTAAATTTGATGGGAATCAATTGTGGAGGAAAATATTAGTTGTGGGGTAGAACAGGAAGTATTCAAATTTCTATTTGTAGCCATTCAGTTTTGTGGCCCTCTTTCTAGCGTCATTTATGTTGAGGGACCAAAATGACGCGTTCAATCAGTTGAGGGAAAACGCCTGATGGCAGGTCCCAATTAGACCCACTCTCATTTGGAGTAGTGCTTCCGACCAAATTTTGGCCCGGTTACCAACTAACTAAAATGTCAACTAAAATACTAACTAAAATATGAATCTGAGAACCAAAGGTTATCAGATAAATTAAAAAATAAGATAAAATAAGTAAACACAACTTACTAACATTAAAATAACAAGTATGATTATTATTCTAAGATGTAGTCTCTAAAATAATACTATTTAAATTAATTTATCCTGATCATGAGAAAACTAATAGAATAAACGAATACAGTGAATAATGTGCATTACTTGAGTAGAATAAGTTTGTGACACAAGTGATACATGAACTTGATAGCATAATCTGTTAGAACCAAAGAATTGATAAACTTAATGAACATATACTATTGTTGTACTCGTCCTGAAAAACCATGATAGTTGTAAAATGCAAACAATAATTTAGAAGTAATCCATCAATAACATTCACAGCTTACAAATAGAGAGATGCATAAACAAAATAATCTCATTCACACATATCGATACCATAATATTCCAATTTATAATGTCTCTTGGATTCAAATTAACTTGCAGCAAAAATATTGTCTTGCTAGCTTCAAAAACCAAAATCCATTTCAAATGGGCAGTGCTCCCTTTATATAGTGAGGGGTGAATCTTTACAGTCGTTTTTCTTGGTAATCACATAAATTTGAGTTGTTTCACAAAAAGGACTCTTCATTTTCCAGAAAAGATTACAATATCAAAAGAAAACAATATCTAGAGAGAAATGAGGAATTTTGTAATCATGATGACATGGTCCACTCCTGTTGTTGGTCTTGGTATTCCTTCCAAGTGGAGTAATCATTTAAAATGATCTCGAGCTTGTTCAATTGCAATCTCTCTAAGACTGATTCTCCGTTATAGACTTTTGCAGACACTTCTTGATATAACTTCTCCATCGTGGCTTTTACAAAGGATTGGATATTATGGGTGAGTTGGGTAGCAAACAACATATGTTCTTCAATTGATTTTTCATCAAATAGCATCAAATCATGAATGCTTGTCTGACTGGATTTCTTTAGATCTTCCACTTCAACCTCCCTGGTGCTAACATAAGTATTTTCATCTATAGACTACAATGGTTGTACCCCTTCCTCTGTGATGATATCATTAGCATCTTTCCATAGTTGTGCACATGTGTCAACAACTTCTCCTTGGGTGGAAAGGACACTCACGAAGAGCGCTTTGCTAATGTCAAAAATATTTCGGTACCTAAGTCTTTCTCTTTTAAAATAAAATGGTAGGGAGGTAGGTGGAGGTTGAAACCTGTCTTGCAAATTTACCATCTCCTCAAAAGCCTCACTAGCTTCCCGATAACTTCATTGAGTCTCTATCAAAGTATTCTTCATATTGAGTTGTTCTTGCCGCTCTACCCATATGTTGATTAGTAGATTAAGGAGTTCATTCTTTTACTTTGCTAGATTTTTGTTGATAGCTAACGCTTGTGCTTTGATGGACTCCAAAATACATCTCGAGGCTCTATTATTTTCTAGAGAGACATTAATTTTATGTCTTTCCACTTCTAACTTGTTTCTGTGGGTGCCCCATGGGATCTGCATCCCCTTTTCAAATTATTCGTTCAAGTGGTCTCTTTGTGCATGTAGGGAACCATTGATCCTAACCAAATTTAGACCTTCGGCTTCTTGGACAGCTTCCTGGATATCTATGGCAAGTTGGTCTTTTACGCCTTTCAAATCTGTTTCCATCTCTATTACTCAGTTCCTGACAATGTTTAGGGAATTAGTTACCTCTAGAACAAAGGAGGCATTTAATATTGCAAATGAATTCATCATTGAAGATGCTTGAACCGTGTTCTCTTCAGGATGAGGGTCGACCTTACATTCTAATATCCTTCCTACATATGAATTATTCTTGGTGTATTCTCTTCTTTTTATTTTCGTCGATCTCTTCTTGATGCTTCTAGTTCTATTGTCGAAGTAGTAGTCTCTGATAGTGACTACAGTTTTTTCAAAATTGAGAGCTTGAGAAGAAAGGGAGGAATCCCCTAGTATGGAGCTTATGGGGGTATACTCTAGGCCTAGGTTCAACATCGACGAAGTTCTTGGGGCCTATTTTAAATTTTGCTTCAAAATATCATCATCGTTCCTCTTTGATTCAGCGTCGTCGACCAATCGCTTCACCTCTGCCTCTTCAGCCAGTTTCCTAGATTGTTATTTATTAGCTATCCTCTTGGCTTCCTTGTCCTCTAAAAAAAATTATCTTCTTATTGTTTCTTCTTTTGCAAGTCTTCCTAATGTGTCGCACACTCACGTTCTATCCTTATCTTTTCCTCAGTCTACCTTCTTTGATAATCTTTCTCTGCTTCGAGCCTTTTCTACTCAAGTTTCTTTTCTTTTTGGGTCTTCTCTTGTTCTTTGGAATTGTCGGTATCGTTCTCTTGCTAACACAACTTTTGGAATTGGGATAAAATTTCCATCTTTGATTCTTCTTGTTTGAGATCAAGTTCTTGCTTTGCTACGTCATGGGGCAGTTGGTGCAAGACTTCATCGTACGAGAGTACTCCTTTAAAATTATCCTCCTCAAAATCAACATCATGAATATTTGGATGAGTGAGGTCGACGGACTTAACATGACTGATAGCCAACTCATGAGGATCATAGCCTTTAGGCTCACCCGAGCACATGATTAACTCCTATAATATCTCAGCCTCCTTCCTTGTGTGTTGAGAGTTGGAGATGGAATAACTTCCAATGTGGAAAGGGAAGATCGGCCACAATATTTTATTGTTGGTTTGAAAAAGTGTAGTGACATCAGACCCCATCATTTGGTATTCTATTTCCCTCATTAGTAGTCAGTCTGGGATGAAATATGGCAAGATATTTGGGGCCTCTATGGTCCGGTAAACCCTAATAAATGAATAGTACTTGTAGAAAAACAAATCAGCCACCCCTTTCATCCCATTTCTAGCCTCAAAGGATATCCTGTGTTTGGGGAATCCAAAAAGGACGAAGTATAGAGGGGTAAGGAATAAATTGCAAATATCATAAAAATTCTATTTGAAATTTACACTCCATAATTAGGAGAAATAAACATGAATGGGGGGTTGACTTCAATCCCAATTCCATCCAAGTTCGGGAAAATAAAGGAACAAATGGCATCTATCATATAAGAAGACATATAAAAGCATGGTTTCTTCATACCTGGGAGATTATTTGCATGCAGGCATATGTTAAAGGCTAGGATATCCGCCTAATTGAAGATCCATCCCGTTCTAACGATGGTGTGTTCCATAGGTAACCAATCAATTTGGAAGTGTGTACTCTTTTCTTACTCGTATAAATGGTAGAGCATGGCCACCAACAAATTGTAAGGAGTTTTAAGCCTGTGGGTGGGGACTAATTTCTGATCTTTATTAATGGTTTCACCCTCGTCCACCCACCATTGTTTCATCTATTTTACCTGTCCTTTTCTTGCTTGGGTGAATCCTTTTAGGAAAGGTTCATTCAACAAGCAACTAGGATCGGGAAGGTGATATATGGCGATAATATCCTATGGTCTGATAGAAGCAACTCATGTCCCCTACTTTCTCATGATGTTCATCGTGGAAGCATCAAATTTCCTGAGACACCAATGTGATGCCTCATTGTATGGGAATAGTTGTGGCCTAGAAGCTACCCGGTGAATATCGCTTTTCAATATATTCTGGTACACCTCTAAAACTTCATCATCTTGAGGAAACTCTGCAGAGTCAAATATCCTGTAGATCTCTTCAAATCTGGGGCAATGGTCCTCACCAGTATGAGGAATTGTGTCAGATATTAGAGTTCTGACTGGTCGAGATGATGATTGGGGGCTTGTGGCACCCTGAAAGTACACCGAGATCCTATATCTTTTGGGGTTATGTCTCACCATGACGAATGACCAAATTAACCTATAATAACACATTAAAAGGAATATGAGATTATCTTAAGTATAACGCATTAGCTATAATAATGAAAAATTGGTTAAGCGATAGAAAACAAAGGTTACCGGTGAAAAAGAAGTTGCAGTGACTGAGAAGGCAATCTTAGTAAGCGAGGGAGTCTAGATGAAAGTCAAACTTCGCAGACTGTTTTTCAAAAAATTACGGTGCAATTTGTGTTCTAAAAGGGTGTTTTTTATAACTCGCAATGCACATCCAACTAGCATGAGTATGCCATAACTGAGGTGTGTGAGAGGATATTGTTAAATACGATCTTAAATTTTCTCGTTAATGCTAATCATTTCCATAATTAAAGATTATTAAGTAGGATAGGTGCATTGATTATAACATCAGGGGAAGTGCTAAACCAAATCTTTGAATAAGACCATTATCGAGGTCAAGCTTTCGGAGTATGAGAAATCATGGTTTTTTCGAACTCTGAAGGGAAAGGTATCGAAGCTATATTCCCTTGCATGTGACCAGTGGGTAGGTCTGGCACGTCAATCAATGAATAGTGATATGGAAAGAGGTGGGACCTATCGAGGTGTTGGCATCAGGGTTAATCAGGATGAGCGCGAAACTAAAACCCAAGGGGAAGGTATAGAGAGTATACTCATTGTTGTTTTTAGAAAGGCATGCTAAACCATGTGCTTTATAGGATTTAGGGACTTGGCTATCGGAGGTTTGAAGGATATGGAAAATTTTAAGCTCCGATGAAAACTGTATTGAAGAATATTCTTTCGGCCTAGGAGAGAGTGCATGACACACGCGAGAAGGGTCAAGAGGCCATCAGATTTTTCTTTTCAGAATGTGATAATATGATTCTTAAAAGGGCTCTTGATGAGGATGGTATCGATGATAATATTCCTTCGATGCCTTAGAAAAACTGTTATGTCTCGAAAGCAATAAAAACAACTCATTAGAGAATCGATAAAACAAGTACTCAACAGTCCAATATTGGGATGGCACTTGGGGAGGTGGTCATTTGACAAGCCATTGGGAACTTTGGGGCTCCGCAAGAGAAAATAGAGTGAGAGCTAGAGTGATTAGAGTGTGAAGATTGGAATATAAAATAACGCATTAAAAAATGACTCTGTCGAACGTGATCCTGAAACAGATTTGAGTTGAGATTGGGTTACCTTAGATAAGTAAGGATGCAGGTCTTGTAGGGTAAAAGATATGCGCAAAAAAAAGGAGAAAAATATTTTTGGCCCCCCATAAAATTTAGAATTATGGGGGTTCTATTGTGATATGACCCACAACGTCTTATAAAATTAGAGAATGTGAGTGGCAGAGACTTGTCGTAACTTTGTGAAAACTAAAGACAAGAGAGAAAACCTAGTGTAAGCAGGTGATTCTGAGGTGTTTACTTACGATTCAAAGAAACCTATCCAAATCTAGTAGAATGACGCCCTTGAAGCTTGGATATCCCAACCTAGTCAAAAGGAAAATGTGAAGTGTCATGAGGTATTCATATGACATAGAAACTGATGGAGGAAACCCTAATCAACATAAAGGAGTGGTATATGTGGATGCAATTCCATCTTCAATCATCGAACCAATTATTCCCACTATAGTCGAAGAGTAGGAACAACAAAATATGACACTAGAAGAAATGGATATCAACCCGCAGAGAGAAATACAAAACCCTAGCATAGAGAAAAACCCTATGCAACAAACTAGGTTAGGCGCAACACAACAACAAGAACGAGTGAGGAAGATTATGAACATACAGAGTTTGATGAAGTCAAAAACCATGCAACAGAGCCAGCGTAGAAGTCAGAGGAAAAAGTGTAGCTTGAGCATATTACAAACCAGCAAAACTCAAACACTGAAGAATATGAGGAAGACAGTTGAAATGACAAGGCCATCAGCAAAGAAAAAGAAGACAAGGGAAAAACTTACAGCGCCAAGAACACTTAGCAAGCAGAAGGAAATCACAGTATCACTTCCATAGATACTCGAAGGAGTCAAAGTACTGGATGACATGTTAGGATTTGTTAATAAGCTTAAGTATGTTGACCATGATGTTCCAGACATGGGAAAATTTCCTAAGTTCGCTTAACAAATTTACATGGAAAGTAAAGGAGAAGGTCCATCAAGAGATCCCATTCTAGAGCCAAAATAGTAGATTGGAGGGATATACAACACATGAATTATGAACTTGTTGGACATTCCTCACTTTGGGAGAGGAAAGGATGTGAATGCATGTTTCAAATAGTTACTGGCATGGGTACATGGAGGCATCTTATGGATGGATATACATGTATCAATAGATGTGGACCTAATTTATGAAATCACAGGATTACCTACAAATGGATAAATGTTAGATAATCCAAAATACAATTATCATAGTTTATAAAGTTAGAATAAATTGATTATTAATTTAGAATATTAAATTAATAATCTAGAATATTTGATAAATAAATGTAGACTTTTAGAGATACATTATTGTTGTAAAAG
>SNQJ01S0002746.1:10799-46212 GCA_010110895.2 Picea sitchensis | reverse complement strand
TCTTGAGTTTGTTAGGACTTTTAGCTTATATATATCTCATTGCAAGAGTATTGAGTTGTTGGAGTGTAAACTCTTGCAATGTCTCTTATGTAATTTCTTTTCCTATTAATAAAATTGTGTGTCTGAGGACACTTCGGCCATTAATAAAAACCAGAGCAGTACTTGGATGACAAAACAAACAAAAAAATCCATGGCATACGAGATAAAGAACAAATATGGGACTGATAGAGGATCTAGGGGAATGATTATTAGACAAAAAATGAACCAAAAACTAAGTTTGTGACAAAATTGATGGCATGCAAACTCTTGAGAAAATCCCTCAAAGAGGAAGCCACTACAGGTGTAATAGTAGCAGTTGTGCAGTGTGCAAAGGGAAATCTACTTAGTTGGGCTCCATATCTACTAAACTTAATTTTGGATGATTGCAAGGATGTGCATGATCTAGGTTCATAATTTCATTATTCATGGTTAATCATATTGATAGCACTTGTTGGATGGGGAGAACCAAAATACAGTGGATTTTACCAGAGGTTAGGGAAATGTCGTGCAACAAAATACATAACCTTATGGAACACTTCAGATCCAAAGAAAAGGAAGGAGAATGCTAGCAATTTTTCCATGTTGTATGATGAGATGCGGGAGAAGTTGGAAAACACATGGAGAATACCACCAAAAGTTGTGTGAGACAAGCAAGAAATAGTCAATTTTCAAGCTTCAAGGCAGAACATATGGATCCATGCTAAGAGAAATCCTAAAAAGGAATGGTTGCAATTGAGATTTTGTGTCACAGGGGCAGAAGTGCAGTGGGCTATGAAGGATTGTCCTAAAGAATGGAAGGTAATAGTAATCCCAAAGAAAGTACCAAAAACTAAACAACAAGTAGAGGCTAGACCTTCATAGCATTCAACTTGCCCGGCAACAAATACAAGGAAAGTGACAGAGCGGGAAAAACAAACAGGGGATAATGAAACAATTAAAAATACAAGGTAGAAAAACACTATTCCAAAGGCTCAAATCAGGAAAAGGAGCGCGTAGAAGAACCAAATGGAGCAAAGAATTATACCAATATTCGTATGCCAGAGGAAATGGGAGATGGAAATTTCCCAGATTTGGATATGCCAGTTCAAACCACATAAAAAAAGATACTGCCAAGGAAAATAATGGTGTTGCAGATAGCGGGACAACGCAATACAATGAAGGCATATAAGGAAATTCCTAAGCTTACACTTATAGAGGATGATGTAGAATTAGTAGCATAAAAAGTGCAGGATCACACGGCGGAGACATGGTATGATGCTGAGAAGAAAAGGGAGGAAACAATGAAGAAATTGACAAAGGTCAAAGATGAATTGGAACATTTGCAGATTCGTACAATGCAACAAAAAGAGAATGCACAACAACAACAATAAAACTTCTCAAGAAAGAACAGTTCCAGAACAGGAGACAGTGCAGATCATGGCTATGGGGAATGAAAATTTATGTATCACCCAAAGGATGTTGCAGGTAGATGAAGCTACAACGCAGAATCCACTGAAGTGTATAGATCATCTAGACTTGGCACTACACAATATTTCAAACAAAGTGTTGTAAAAACTACATATAAGTGTCGCGTAGGAAATCCAGTCAAGGGCCCGTGCAGATGCTACAATTTTACAACTAGTCAAGGAAGTAAATAATACACTGGATATGACTCTTGACCAAGTGGAGCAGTGCACTGGAAGAATAGAGAAGCAAGTTGAAGAAGTGTTTAAAACTATTTATGACAGCGAACAAGGAGAGAAATATAACCACAGAGGGTAAAATTGAGAAAATAACACAAACAATGGAGATGTACAGAGTCCAAATTACAAAGTTGACGGACCTCTTAGTACCTACTACTCCACCAGAAGTAAGAACACAAAGAGAGCATGAGGCTATAGGTCATACAGAAATCATTGCGCTTGTAATCCGGGAAATAGTAGAGCTTTACAATAAGAGCATCCAGCTATGGAAAAATCTTTAGGGGGGTGGGGAACTTCAGGAGTTGGACCAAATAGAAGAAGGGATAAATAATACAATGCAAGAACTAAAGGAGAAGCAGAAAAATATGCCAATACTTGACATACTAAAAAGTGCACAAGAGATGAAGAATTTGCAAGCAGAGATTAATTCCATACAAGAAGATAAGCAGTCAAGGTAGGCTCAGTTAGAACCATTGCAAGAAGGAGCAGAACAAATTCTCACTGAGATTGACGCAACAAAGGGAAAAATTGAACAAGTTTCTTGGACAGTGGGGAACTGTTGAAGGAACGCATTATTGCGCAGACTGTGGAGATTGTAGCATAAAAGAGTGCGCAGATAAAATATCAAGCTGAAGAAATTACAAATATGTTTCAGGTGCTCGAGAAGTCAATACAGGAATCACACAATACTTGAGTGGATCAGGACGAGCCATAGGTGAGTGTTGGGGGCCTGTTGGCGAGAGCTTTTTTGGGGAAACGCATGGTAATTAATGAAGGAAATTAGAAAATGGAACAAAGAAGGAACGTGTGCCGGAAAACAAGGAAAAGCAATGTCAGGAAACCAGGAAAGTCAAAGAAAGGAAGAAAGATGCATATCAATGAGGAAAATGGTTGGATTTTGGACCAGCTGCGATCACGGAGTTAGAAAGTGGAAAAATATAATCCACCTAGGGTTATTGGGTTAGGGTTTTGGTCATTTTTTCAATGGGTAATTAACTCCTTTTGTAATATAAATATGTGTTGTGAGATAGTGGAGAGATGTCATGTGATACTTACATATGTGATAGAGATATGAGCAGAGAGACAAAGGTATGATAGATCAAGCATTGTAAATGAGGGTAAGGTTGTAAGTCATGAGCTATGGAGATTGTTGTGATCCTTGTTAGCCTCAAATGTAATGCGTGCAGTGTTATAACCTTGATGTAGAATAATAAAAGATAAAAGAAAGCCAGATCGTTGTGGACCTAGCCCGAGGGGGTGAACCATGATAAATTGTGTGTCTATGTTTGGAATGCTTATGTTATTTCTTGAAAAATTTTAGTTATGATGAATGTATTAATCTATCAGTAGTAAAATGTAGCACACAATAGAGTAACCTAGATAATTACTATAGAATAACCCTAAATGAATGCAAATGATGACTGAATGATAGATCTGAGAAGTAATGATGTGTTGATGTAATAGAATAATATATATAATGTGTTTTGAGGTAAAAAGAATGTCTCACATCCCCACAAAAGTCTCCCTTCCAAGACTGCAGACATTTGGGTCCTGCAGTCACCCATAAGCCATCTCGGGTGAGACTGCATTGTGCACTCTATGCGTGGTGTTCCTTCTGGTCTCTAGAAGGGATGATGGTTTGTAGGGTTTTTCTGGAAAACTAAAGTAGAACCCGGTTTAGCCCATAAACCTCCAACATGTGTTATGAACCAAATTCTTAAAATATCATAATAAACTAGAAGTACACACGATGTACACCAATGTGAGCATGGAGCACAACTCCAATATAGATAACAGGGATGAGTTACAAAATAACTCCTTAAAGAATAGGAGAACCTCCTTCAAATACCCAATTACATTCATACATCACAATTCACATGTCTTCAATAATGAATAACGGATATTTGTATATACATATACACACACTACACATGAGGCCCCTTTACTATTATGCCGACCCTATTACTTATACATTTACACATTAAATGTACATTTAGCCCCATATGTGCCCCCTGTTGTAATCTAGGGAAAAGTAAGAGAGAGTTACCAATAGTTCCTTACATAGGCAAACATAGAATACATACATGTAGACATAGATGAAGACATACACAAGTAGTGGAAGCCCAAAGAACAACCCTTTATTATATGATATATCAATACATCACAATAGATTAACACATTGTCTCTCATAGAACTTTTCTATTTATACTTCTATATCTAGTTACCAGGCAGTTGTAACTACTTAACCTCCTAGGTCGGTCCGTTAATAGATACCATGATCAACTTATACTTTTGACTTCAACAGTCGACCGACTAGCTCTTATTTGACCGTCGGGTCTTGTCGACAGAGTCGACTATCCCGTACAACATCTCCCACCTCCTCAATTCCTTGCTCGTCTCGAGCAAGAGAGGAGAAAAACAAAATATTTGTTTACATCGAATGTTTACAAATAGAAATGATAGAAAGAGAGAAAGAGAGAAAGAAGAGGAAATATAGTGAAAATGTTTTGATGCTTGAAGAAGTTATGTAGCTTTGTATGATCATCCTTTAGTATCTCTTTTCACTTCCTTGAATGCCCGAATTTGACATCATCCCTGATTTTGATTCCACATTCATCTTTCCTTCCCACATAAATATGTTACTTGAAACGATCTTTTGACATTTTATTTATGCGCTTTGTCCAAGTAACTTGAACTCGACTATGACTTCCAATCTTAGGGATTGTTCACGAGTTCTCCCCCTGTGATAAGAATTAAGTGGATGAAACTGTATGGGGACACCCCTTCCTTCACGTGTGATAGAATCTCTTCTTATAACATCTCTAACCACGATGGTTGAGTAGCTTTTGCATTCTGAGGGTCTGGTTTCAGAGGGTCATCATCTTCTATGCTCATCGACGCCATGGCCAATGTTTACAAACTTAACTGTGTGAAGAATGATTTTTTCTACATTCCTCTAGTTTTGATATATATAGTCCATTTTTTTTATCTTGAAGGTAACTGATAGGGTAGTGGGATGTCTCGCTCGTGGTTGGATCTTTCCAGATTGTGGATTTACGTGCTTAATAATGAACATTGTCTTGTGCTACCGAGTCAAATCTTGTTGATATGGTATTTACTTACAAAATATTTATGATCTTAAAGATAGATAGTGTTTGCAAGGATGATTTTAAGGATGGAAATTCATTTTAAAATGTAGAAACCTTGGGGAATATTACTAATCCTTCATATGCCAACTATAAATGTTAGGCAACATTTTTGTAAAAATATTCAAATTTCTAAGGATTTTATATAGTTTGTATAAAATTTTGGCGATTTTTAAGTTAAAATAATTGTATCCTATAGAATTTGGGCTAATCATTTTTAGAATAGGGAATCCTTTTTGGGGAAAAAACATGGAAAATTAGCCCATGAGCTAAATTTAGCCCCTAAAATCATCCCTAAGTGTTTGTCCTCGCCTAGTGATTTGTGGAAGTAATGGTTTTATTCATGACTGTTGAAGAGTTAGAAGGCTCGTGCAAGGAGTTGTCTATGTTAATGTTGACTTGCCATTCATGTGAGGCTCTTCGGGCATACATTGTGTCAATTTCCAAATGATTTTTGTTTGTGTTGAGTCGAGCCAATTTTATGTTAGTGGTTGCACAATGGTCGTCTCCATTGCATCGGTCAGTAATGTTTCTATCTTTCTTTTCAGTCCTTTCCCGCTGCGCCATAATTGCATCCCCTTTTCTGGAGTTGGTTTTTTCATGGTTGATGTCTTCTTGTGTGTGGTTGACTATATCTCCTCTATTGATCACTAGTCGATATATGGGTTGACTGACTGTCTCTCTTGAGTCGTCGGGTCTACTTGGTCGATGTTCTTGATGGATAGCCTTCTCCTCCATTTTTTTGTGCTTACTCCCACTTGTATGATAACCACGCTCACTTGAACTATGCTCACTTGAACCACGAATGCTCGAACCTCATTCTCTTAATTGGGATCTTTCTCGATCAATTGATTTCCTTTTCAATATTATTTGTCTTAAGTCGAGAGATGGGGTGGTGTGTCGATCATGTCTTTTTCTACTTTGTCTATGGCTCAACCAAGGGCTTCTTTCTCTCTCCATTCTTCCTTTTGTTTCTTTACTTTAGGCTTTGAGATCCTTTTAATACTTAACTTTTCTTATGTCGGGATTTTATAACTGTATTTCTATACCCAAATTTTGTAATTGATTTTGGTTTATTATAATACAAGCAATATTTATTTTATTAATGATGTCATTAGTCTATGTTTTTCTGAATTCAACCAGATTGTTCTATCTTTGGTCGGTCCCTGTTTTCATCTTTTCCTACTAATGTTTTTTTTCCAACAAGGCTTGTTTCCTTCTATGTATAGTATTTTTTTAAGCGGGCTCCATTAATTACTTTATTGAATGGATTCCCTAAAAAGGTTTGAAGTTGGACTACTCATGTCGATCAAATGTCTTCAATAACATAAGGCCCGAGCCATGTTGTTTCTATATTTCTCGACTTTCCTTTTACTCGGTTTTCATATAACAAGACCACGTCTCCATTTTTTATGTCCTTATTATTTAAGTGGTGGCCATGCCATGCTTTTTTTTGTTGTTTTTGCACTTCTTGATGATGCATTTCAATTACTCTTTCTTCTTATAGTTTATTCAATTGGTACAGTTAGTCATTTATGCTTCTATCCTAGTCGAATTTAGTCACAGTTGCTATCCTTTCGGAGTTATAACAAAAATGTAAAGGAATAACGACTTATTTCCCATAGAATAAATTGAAGGGAGTCTATCCAGTTGATCGTTTGTAGGCATCTTTATACACCCTTAAGACTGCAAGAATTTTATCATCCCAGTCGTTTTTGTCGACACTGCATATTTTTGTGAGTCCTTTATGAAATATTTTATTGAATTCTTCGACAACCCTATTTTCTTGAGGGTGATATGATGTTTTTCGTCTATGGTCGATCAGAAACTTCTTTAGCATGACCTCGATTTTTTCATCTACAAAATGTGTTCCCTGGTCTTTGATTAGTGTAAGTGAACATCCAAACCTTGTGATTATGTTCTCATAAATGAACTTCATTGCCATTTATTTGGTACATGATTCGACTAGTTCAGCTTCTACCCATTTGGTTACATATTCGACTGCTGCAGTGATAATATATTTGGCACTAGTTCTTTTTTCTCTTTGAGGGAAAGGTCCAACAAAGTTGACTTGCCATATTTCAAATGCTTGATTAGAGTTCTGATGTTAGTAGCATATCATTCTTCCACAGAGGTCGACCGAGCCTTTGAAAACTATCACACTTTCTAACCTACTCTCGATAGTATTTATGTAAGTTCAGCCACCACAGACCCACCTGAAGTATTTTTTGAGTTGTCGTGTCAGCCTGGAAGTGGCCCCCAACTGGTCCCGTGTGAGCTTCGTTGATAATGCTTTGTCTTTCATGTTCAATAGCACATCTCCTTAGGATATCATTTGGTCTCATTTTGTATAGATATCCATTTATAATGGTGAATGGTGTTTCTTTTAGGGATAACACCTTGTTTTTACTTGTTGGGAGATCATCTAGAGCCTTTCCTTCTTTCAAAAAAATTTCTATCTCCTCCAAATATTTTCGTGCAACTTTGATTTGAAATAGATGTGCATCTGTAAGGTTTTCATCTATACCTATCGGATCATCTCCTATTTTGAGTCGAGATAAATGGTCGGGTTAGACGTTCATTTTCCCAGGTCAAACAATTATGTCAAATTCAAATTCGTGGAATAATAGAAGCCATCGATGGATATTTCCTTGGTGAACTGATTTATTAACTAAATACTTTAGTGCATGATGATCTGTAAAGAATGTGAAAGGATTTGCAAGTAAGTAATGCCGAATTTTTTGTAGTGCAAATATCATTGGCAAAGCTTCCCTTTCCACGATCGAATAGTTTCTTTATGCATTGTTCAATTTCCGACCGGCGTACGCATTTGGGTGATCAACTATGTCATCATATGGTTGTGCTAGAACTAATCCGACAATAACATTCGAGGCATTGACATGGATGTGAAAGCTTCTCTACCAGTCGAGAAATTTTAATATAAGGGCTTCAACTAGTTTTTTCTTTAAGAATTTGAATGATTCCTGGCAGTATTTACTCCATATGAACTCAACTTATTTTTTGACTAGCTCATCCATTGGGATTGTGATATCTGAATACTGGCATATAAAGTTTGTGTAGTATCGTGTGTGTCCCAAGAAGATTTTAATTTTTTTCTGATTTAAGGGTGGCTTCAAGTCAAGGATGATATTGATATTTTCCATGTCGATATTTACTCCATATTTCCATACCACATGTCCTAACAGAATTCCAATTGGTGTGGAAAAAATACACTTCTTAATGTTAAGGGATAGTTGGATTTGTCTACATTGTTCAAGAATTAGTCGAATCCATTGTATATGGTTTTTAAATAAGTTGTATATTGTCGAGTCATTGTTTTATATATATATTCTTGTAATGCTTTGACCACTATTCTTGAGAAAAATGTTGGGGAATTCTTCAGTCCAAATGGCATAACTCTATAGGAAAAAGAGCCAAATTCTGAGACGAATGTTGTCTTTGGTTGATCCTCTTTGGCTATTGGTACCTGATTATATCTAGAGAACGCATATATAAATGAATAAAATTTGTGGCATATGACTTCATTAATTATTTCATCGACAAAGGGGGTGGGGAACGGGTCTATCACGATCAATTTATTAATCCCTTTGAAATCAACACAAATACGTAGTTTCTTAGGGTCATAATTTTTCGGTTGTACTACCATAGGGATTTCCCATTCTGCTTTGTTGATTGGGTAGATGATGCATGTTGCTAGCATTCCCTCAATTTCTTTTTGGAAAATGGAATTATATTTGTGGGCTAACTCATACGGACATTTTTTAATTGGATTTTCCCCCAGGATAAGTTTGATATTCATTTCTCCCATTTATGTTATAAGTCCTTTTAAATATTTGTAGTCTTGGGAAAAGACATATTGATATTCTTTTAGCAGATCTACTATGTCGGTTGTCTGTTTTTCCGACCAATAGTCACATACTCGTACCATTTTCAGTCGATCATCCTTTGATATGTTGAATTATTTAGTCTTGATTTCCGTGTTCATGCACTCTGGTGGTTTGTCTTCATTGAGGTATCGTTCCCCTTCTTCGATTCATGTAAATATTTCTGGAAATTTAGGTTGGCCATGATCTTCTTTTTCTTCCTTAGATATGTTTAGTATTGATTTTACATTGTTTTACAATGTCGGATGATCCTTTTTCCATCTAAAGCTCTATCCTGGACAACTTATATTCTCCATTTTGATTCTTCGAGCTATCATAATTCCTTTATTTTTCCTCAAAATGAGGTTGCAAGTCGATGTTGATCCGAGTTTGAATGTTGTCTTCCCTTTTTCTCTTTGTGCAGTTGGAGTCATTTTTTCGAGGAAAAATTTAATCTGATGTATTTCTTCTCTTAGATGTTCCTCTTCTGGGGTAAATTTGAAGTCTTCGATAAAAATTTCTTTGATGTTGTACCAATATAGCGTATGGACACACGCTTCTTCGATCGTGTACCATTTACTTGGTAATTCACCTAACATGCTTATAAACATATGGGGCCATACCCTTTCATCTTTGTATCTGATTCTACACTACTCCTTCTCACAATTGTGAATATGTTCAACTGGATCATACCTCGTTTTAAAAGTGGTAATGTCAGTAGCTTTGGCTAGTTTCTTTTACCCAACGCATTCTATGAAGTATGTTGATACAGTTGTCCATGTTTGAATTTTGGGGGAATGTGTTTCCCACCATCTTGTAGCATGATCTATGAATTTTTCTACTAGGCTTTGAGTTCATCCTTATTCGCCAATATATTTGGGAACATCTTCGACATGTGTCGAAGGGCAGCACTAAATTGTGCCATCTGCTTATCTTCATCTATAACACCCACAACAGACTAGAATTTCTCACACACAAACAAATGTTTTTTTGGGTCCTCATCTCCCTCATAAGTTGGGATGTGGTTAAATCCCATTTTTATTTTCTTTTTAGGAATAATCATTTTTGTGGTGTTTGGGTTACCACACTTTTCGACTGAGATGTCGAGTCTTCAGTCGGTTTTTCTTGCGTCACCTCTTCTATCGTTCAATCTTGTACCAGATGGTATTCGAGAAATAACTGCTTCTTGATGACTATGGAAAATATTTCTTCGGTCTGATAAATTTGGTCTTTGTACTCGAATAAACGTTTCTCCAATGGTCGTGTCGGTTCACAACTCTGATTTATTAAATTAGTTTCTTCTCTTGATACTAGTTTTGGCAAGGGGGTTGAGTCAGTGAGATCCTTGATTTGGATGAGCATGTTGTCGGCTTCATTTTTTCCTGGCTCAATGATGAGTGTGTCTCATAGGTTTCCATTCTCGTCAATTCTATACCATAATATTGTGGATTGGTCATCAATCTGAAGTATTTGTTGGAGGAACTTTTTTGTTCATGGGCTAGTTTACGGAATGGGGGAAGACTGTATTGTTGGTCCTGATTCTTCATAATCCATCCTTTCAGGTTGTTCTTCTGATTGATAGGAACTCATTCTAGATTCTACCAATTGTGCATCACTTCTTCTGTTGAGGGTCGTCGTGACTGTTGTCATTTCAATATTTGGTCGATTTATTTCAGACTCAGACTGCTCACGCACTCTATCAGACTGACCCTCCCCGATCATTATTCTATTCAACCTCTGACTATTCCAAATGAATCTCTTCTCTTTTATTTTTTCCTTTTATCCTGTTCCAATATGTGGATGTCAGTAGCTTTCTTATGTGCTTGTTTTCCCCTCAACGACATTTATACTTCAGTAATCACAACTTTTGGTATGCTTTTCTTGAGACATCTCATGATTTCGACCAAGCCCCCATCGGTGACCTGACTTACTCGAAATCGATGGAGTTGGCCATGTTCATTTTCTCATAAATTAGTCCCGAGCTTTTCTTATATCCTTGTACCCTGTGTCAAGAAATCATTCCCACTCTTCGTCCTTGTCTTCAAACTCTCTATTTGGTAGTGGTGTACCTAGTCGAGGTCGGTGTTCAACAATGTCACCGACTCCCCTGTCGAGGAGGAATTTGTGAAGCAGTGTCAGAATAGTACACAATAATCCTTCATGCAAGTCAATGTAAAAATTTTCTTTTATTTTATCAAGAGATGTGTGATATTCAATGGCTTTCTTTGAGATATAATCTTCGACAATTCACTTGAACCAGTCATGAAAATTCATCTGTCCTCCATTCGTGAGCTTGAGGCCTAATTTCTCGTTGGCTATTAAATTATCCATTACCTGGTTTGTTGATGTACTCAAACAAGGATTTTGGGATGGCTTCTAGAAATATTTCGTGAGTCTCCGAGAAGAATCGTGATCATGCTTCTCTTAACGAAAGGTTGTTTCTTCGTGTGTATTTCTTAATGTAATTCTCAATTTTTTTCTCCCACCATTCGTGTATGTCTTGTAGATTTAGCATTTATGTAAGATTCTTCATTCCCAGGTCCAGAACTATCGACAATGGAACCAATGTTGTAATCCAGGGAAAAGTAAGAGAGATTTACCAGTGGTTCCTTACATAGGAAAACATATAATACATACATATAGACGTAGATGAAGACATACGCAAGTAGTGGAATCCTAAAGAACAACACTTTATTATATGATATGTCAATACAACACAATAGATTACCACATTTTCTCTCATAGAGATTGTCTATTGTTACTTCTATATCTAGTTACCAGGCAATTGTAACTACTTAACTGTTTGGTTCGGTCGGTTAACAGATACCATGGCCGACTTATATTTCTGACTTCAACGGTCGGTCGACTAGATCTTATTCGGTCATTGGGTCTAGTTGACAGAGTTTACTATCCCCTACAATACTCCCCCCTTTGGGGTCATATCATATACATGTAACCCCATATATGCCCCCCTTGGGTCATAACATAGTACCCTCCTTAAAAAATATTTTTCCTCAAATATTTGCAATTAAAGGCTTCACATGTGATGAAATCAAATAATATGATTTTCTTATATTCCTTCTTTCTTCATTCCATTGATTATGATCCATCCATCCAAAGTCAATTATTTTTGGTCTTAATCCTTGGTGGCTAGTTCTTGCATAATTTTCTTTCCTTTGATTCCATGTATTATTGTTGTAACTTCTCCAATTTGTAGTGGTTGTTGGTATATGATAATATCTTGTTTAAGAGTGGTTTTGGGATTCTTTGTTCCATGGATATTGATAAGTATTACATATTCGTCCTTGATAATGTTGATATCCATATTCTTATCTTCCTTGAAATATTTTTTGATAATGAGGGTGTCGATATGGTTTCACATTTGACGGTTTTTATTCACTCTACACCCCCATTTAATCTATCTTCTTTTCGGAGACAATGTCATCCTCTATCCTCTTTGATTCATTTTTTATTAATCTAGCCTTGGAAATAATACCATCATATTTGGCATGTACCTCCTCTAGGTGGATTTTAACTTCTTCAAGTATCTTCTGGTGACCTTCTTGAATCTTGTCTTATTTATCCTTTTGAAGTTGCAATGTCATCCCATTTATCAAATTATGACGTCCTTCTTCAATTTTGGATTTCATTTCTAATTTTACCTCATCAGTATTTAGGGATTCCTCAACCTTCTTGAAAATTTTCTCTTCAAGTCTTTTGGTAGATTCTTCATCCAAGATCCTCGGTTCTTCTTGCTTTTGATCATTCTTCTTTTCTTCTTTCAATCTCTTCACCTCATCCAATAGTTTTTTATTATGTTTTTAAAATCTACATATCTCTTCATCTTTCTTTTTCAATTCTTCCTTTGAATCATCCTTTTCCCACTTCCCTTTTCTATTATTTCCCTATTGTAATTTTTGAACCTCCTTAATGAGTGTTTCATTAAGGTCTCGTATCTTATATAGCTCATCACTCTTCTTCTTGATCTCTTCTTTTGCTTATTTTAACTCATCTTGAATTGTGCACATTTCCTCCATTTTTGTATCCCTGATCCATTTATCTTAGAAGAGTTTTTCAAATTCTTCCAATGTGAGGTTCCATCTAGTATCCTTATCCATACTCATCCACCACTTTCAAGTTTCACCAAAAAGATAAAATCTTGTTGTTAAAGCAATCCTATCATATTCCTTTACCAACCTCAACCATTCCATAGGATTGATTTTGTATTTATCTTCATCCCATGTAAATTTGGGTATTGGCATTGATTCTTAACTGAGGTCTAACCACAATCCTCAAATTACAACTTCAAAATATAAGCAATAATGATATCAAATACTCATAATAATTTTCCCAACAAAATATTCTATGTTTTCTCTTTCCAGTGGATTTTGAATATTCTATGTTTTCTCTTTCCAGTGGATTTTGAATATTCTATGTTTTCTCTTTCCAGTGGCTTTTGAATCACCTCAATCGAACATCTCAATCAAACATTATGATATTTTAAAGTAAACATACCTTTGAAACACTGATTTGAATTGTGTCCTTCTAACTTACCTTCCTTCTAATGTATTTTTGAAATGTTGACCCTTATGAGTTTGAAATTTCGTCCTATAGTACTATGATATGTCTTCTCTACAATGTCATTATTCTGACCAAAATTTGATGTTCCAAGTGAAAGTTATGGAAACTTTCCCAAACCTTTCTTATTTTTGGCCTTTTTCTGGAGAGAGAACTTGTACATAATGCCATGTGTCCAATATTTAATACACGATTCTGAAATTCATAAAAAAAATACTATAGAATCTCCTCTTTTGAATACAACTAGTGGCACTAAATTGGGACCCTCACTGAAGAAGATATGATTGTTTTACCCATAAAACCTATTTGACACTAGTTATAGGACTAGTCAAATAACCCCACCTTCTACAGACTATATCTCAGAAATTAAAATGAACCAAACTATGAAATTTTTACCATGTGAAATTCACTATATTTCTCATTATTTTTAAAATTTCACAGTATGAAACATCACTGAGAAAAAGTTTAGAGAAATTCCCAAAATGACTCGTTTGAGATTAACTTCAGAGCTAGTAAACAACCCTAAATTCCACAGGTTATATCTCCAAAAATATAATGACCCAGCAGCTGAAATGTTTACTATGTGTACCTTGATATGTCTTATAAATAACCTCCAAGTTTTTCTTTTTGAAGTGTCCCGAAAAAAATGTTATTGCAAAAATTCCAAGATGACTCGCTTGAAGAAGCAAAACCTAGGATCGATGCTCTAATACCAAATGTTATGAACCAAATGCTTAAAATATAATAATAAACCAAACATACACACCATTTACAACAATGTGATCATTTTTGGGCTTCCTAGTGGTCTAGGTTTCTCATCATTCAATTATCAATCCGGGCAAGTAAACCTGCGAGACACAAGGAGAATATGTGCAGCACTGACTTTGAACCCTTCCCTATTGAACTTTGACAGACTCACAAACAGATGGTAAGAATTCTTCAATTAATTGGTTCAAATTTAACTGCCAGAGGCTAAGGACTCAGACTGCAGGTCAATCACTACTCTTACAAGTGTGCTTCTTATAGAACATACTTCGTTTATTTAACTGAACTGATGATTAAAGAAATTTTCATAATCTGTAAGTTGGAAATAACATAATCAAATTCAAATGACTGAAAATTGAATCAAACTTAAACAATTTCATACTTACAAATTTAACTACTTTGGGATATGTTTCATAGAGTTATTTGCATGGTTCTGAAGACAAAAGTTTATTCAATTGAGGTTGAATTCTTTGAATGTCTAAATCTAGAACAACACGTACCATAAACCAAAGAGACTAAGATCTGTAACAATACTGTAGAAGAATGAAATTCACACGTGATGAGAAAAATAGAGCTACAAATCTACAAGAATTCAAACATGCTCGCAGAAAGTTAACAATCACTGTGAAATTATAGGAAAACACATTAGACACATTATTTATGAAAAGAAACAAGAACACACTACAAACTTAATTATCACTGAAAGAAAAGTGAATACTACACGAAACACAACACATACTAGGGGGGCCTTCTTGGGTGTGTTGCTTAAAGAAAATTAGAACACAGAGATGCTTACACAGAAATTCTCAAATCTTCATTGATTAATCTTTAAACACGAGTTTTCGAATTACAATATGTTTCTAGAAATAAAAGAAACATTCTCTATTAACCTCTTCAGATCCCATGTTTCTATATTTATACAATTTTTTTCTCAATGGAATATCTCCCTACATCTAACTAATTACATAAATGTGGACCAAATATTCATTATAGCCAAGGAGGCTATCTTATTTGATCTCTCTCAGCAGATTCCTTGAATTGTTTGACAAATTGTTCCATTATTTATGGCATTGAATGCTATATTTGCTTAACAATTTCTAGATTTCCTATTATCATTGTAGATTGTTGATGTTGACCGATTTTTTACCATGGGGATCCATAATATGATAAAATGATGGAACAATAGGTAATTATCCATCTTGAGGCTTCTAAGGAACAACTCCAAGTGGAATTTCTCCTAATGATTGAGAGGAAGTACCCGAACCACCAATTCCTGTAATCACTAATTATAAGACTAACTAAGAGTTATATCTCAAATAACAATGTATACCTTATTTTATGCACATTATGCCATCAAGGGAGGTGAAAATGGACAAAAGTGAAGGTTTAATAGGTAAAAGTGAAGGAAAAAGTGTTGATAAGAAGGTCAAAATTGACACCCAACATCTCCCCCTAACTTGAGATATTGCATGTCCTCATGCAATTGATCAAAATTTCAAAATTGGGGATATGATCCTAGTCTTCATTTCTTCTTTGATTTTTTTGCAGGAGTGGTTGAAAGTACCTCTTCTCTATCTTTCTATTGCTTGAGTTGATTATATAGCTTTTCATTCTCTTGAATGGTCTCATGATATGTTGCATTTTTTAGCTTTGCATCCTTCTTTCTATCCTTATACTTCTTTTAGAGCTTATGATATTTCTCTATCATCAGAGCAATCTATATTTTGAGCTTTTCATTTTATTCCTTAATAACCTTATTTAAAATCTCAAGCTCATAAATGGTTTCCTTTAACTGATTGATATCTTCCTTGATTTCATGGAAGGATTCTTGCTCAGGAATTTCCTTTATATCAGGAAGTTCTTTAAGAACATTTGTTGATTCGATCATCTATTCTTCTTCAATTTCTTGTGTCCCAATTTTAGTTTTCTAAGTTCTCATAAAACTTCTAGTCTGAGGTATGTTTATTAATTGTGTTGCATTAGACTAGTTTCCCTTGGACTATTATGTCTTCTTACTAAGATTCTACATTTCTCTTAATAGATGCTTGGAGATTGACTTCCTCAAACATTTTACTTCCATGGGTGAGATATCCTTAACATAATCAAAATCTTCCTCCTGGATTTGCCTCTTACCCTTTTTCTTTTCTTCTATAATGGTCTTTCTATCTGAGGTATGAATTTCTACTTCCCCTATTTTCTTCTTATTTTTACTTGTTGGTTTTGTCAGAGACTTCACAAGTTTTTTTAAATTTCCATAACTCTCCATGCCTTCTTTTTCAGGTTGTTCATAACCCACCTCTATGTTTTCCTATGTATCATATTTTTTATTTGGTTGGAGTTGTGAATCCATAGATTTCGCTTCTTCTTCTGCAAGATTCTCCTTTTATATATGGTTTTCCATTACTGGTTCATTCTCTTCAAAATTATTTCTTGAGAAGAATTGTTGCCATGTTTGATTTAACTCTTCCAGTTTATGCAACACAAGTATTTTTACCAGAGCATGGTGATATAGAAATATGTCTTTTTTAGGTGGATTCTTTCTAACAACCATACCCATTTTAGTAAGGCTTTTCAACAAATAAAAGGAATGTTTACTCTCTCGTGTCTATATTTTATATGGTGCAATAAGAGAATATGGTAAATAAATATACTATATTTTATATGGTGCAATAAGAGAATATGGTAAATAAATATAAGACTTGTTGGATTTCATCGAGGTGGAATCAAGAATAGAGCAGTTTAATCCCTTTTAACAATATAATACAAGTGTTAAATCAATGAAGCATTATCATCCAATAATTGCGAGTAAATAAGCAATGAACAACGAACAATCATACACATGTACACAAGACACCAAGCATTTTACTTGAAACTCAAATCGAGAAAACCGTTTAGCAATGCTTTTTCTATATGTCTTGAAGAATTACATTCATTGGAATACTAACTTCCCTTTGTTTTCCAGCTACAACCTGGAAGGAGGCTCCAACCCCCTAGTTTCTCAACACAACCGAGGGAAGCTCTAACTCCCCCAATTCTCTAGCTACAACCGTATGAGTATAAAACCCCAGTGCTCATCTATAAACTTCTAAGGTGGCTACAACCACCTATCCTTACCCCATCCCAAATTTTCAATCTTTGAAATTAGAAGTAGAATGATGGAACAATCACACATTATCACTCTGAGATATACCAATCGTAAACCCTCAGACCAAATCCAAAACCATGCATCAACCCAGACTTCCAACTCAGAATTCAACCTTGCATCTATAAAATTTCAAAGTGCATCAACCATGCATCAACCTCACTACTACAACCTCAGAATCAACTTGTAATTTTAAAATAAGTGCATCAACTATGCACCAACCGATACCAACCAACCTGTAATCAAAATGTACCATAAAAGTGCATCAACCATGCACCAAATCTGTAACAACTCAGACTATAAACAAGTGCATCAAACTTGCACCAACCCAGAATCAACCTCGTAATTTCATAAACAAGTGCATCCAACCATGCACCTGCATACCAATCTCATGTGTCAACTACTCATCAACTATGACTCCATCAATATAAAATTCAACATCATCAACTATACACATCATGTATGTGTGCTAACTCATCAACTACTTTGTCTCAACTCATGTACTAAAACATGTACCACAAACAAAGTCTTCCTCATCAATTTCATATCATCCAAATCTTGATTTGTAGCTCTATAATAGGACTGGTCTATATGATCACATTCCTTCAAACCTTCCTTAACTTTAAAAAACAAGAGACTAGCATTTTCATCAAACTTTTCTTTAGTCTCACATGCCTAGTTTTGATTAGTCAAATCCTTATCTTGAAGTAATCATAACTTTGAACCTAAGAATGTATAAAGATTTGAAACTGGTAAAAAATGTTATTCATTGTGTTTTATGAAATTCTCCAAGTAAGTCACTACTTGAACCTCTCAAAAGGGAGTTATAGCAAAATGGCATACCTTGTTGAATTCCCTGGCTCCTAGAGAGCTTACCTTGTAGAGCCAGCTCCCACAAAATTTGATGAATTTATATAAAACTATTACAAAACATACTGCCACAGACCTGTATTCTAACCAACACATTTTATCTCACTGGAATTGATCTATGAAGAATTTATGATGTTTTTACCGAACACCTGATTTTGACTAGTTTCAAGATCTGCCACAAACCCTATTTTTCCACATAGTGTAACTCCCTAAATACAACGACCTGCAATATTTTACCAATGATATATATTTGAATATGTTTTCTCACTTGCACATAAATTTCAAGATCCGAATCATTATAGTGTAATTATAGCTAAAATGGTGAGATGACCCGTAGATAACATACCTTAGAGCACCATCAAAAGAATTTATCCTTCCTTGCATTTCGGCCTCTTTCTTCACTTTCCCAAGAATTTCAAGCAGATATCATTTGGTTACCTTAGACACTTATAAATATTCACATTCTCAAGTGATTCAAATGAGAGAGCCTCTATTCCCATTTATACTCCAAATAGCTTCCTTAAAAACATCTCTAGGTCACTTGGACCTTAATTGTCCTCTTTCTTTATTTTAGGGTTGGTCCACTTTTAATTTCTCCATTAAATTTTATTATTGAAATAATTTATTTTTGTATTCACTTTGAATTATAATACACTCATCACTTCAATTTTATTATTTACCTTTTAAAATCTCTTAAAACCCTACTATTTGCCTTTGACCTTTGGGGTTTCTAGATGACATATGAGGGTCCTCCAACTTCTGTAAGTACACACTCTCAAACCGTGAGGAGTTATGTGGACATTCTACATACCACCAAAATGAATGACATACCATCCATATAGAATAGTATTATCTAAAAATATATCATAACGCATACCACATGCCCATCAAACAAACTTGGGTCTATTACCCAAACCCTGGGTCTCCAACTCTCATGGCCATAACTCTCTCTAACTGTGAGGAATTATGTATGCCCACATACCACCGGAAATGACATGACAAGACCATCCATCTAGGATATTTTCCCCTGGCTGTAAGTTTCACTTCCCTTCATCCCATTATTCCACAATTAAGTATTTTTGGTTCTCTTTACTCCACAAAGCCGCTCTCCCTGCGGAGGGTTTCACCCATAGACCACTTTTGATTTCATCCATATTTACTTATTATCAACCATGAAAAAACAATAATGAGTCATATTTACATCAAACAATATTGGGTCCATTACCCAAACCTTTGTGCTACGGGGCTTTCTTCAAGGGTTGACATCAATGACAACCAACCTTAATCAACAAGACTATGCATCCCTTCGTAGGTTAGGTATTTATGTATAAAGAAGACCACATCTCACCAAGGGTTTGAAAACCATGTTCTTGGTACACCTTTTCCCCAATCTGGGTTCTGCTACATTTTTTCCATAAACAATGTTCAGTCTATGCCTTTTAATATTTGAGATTTAAACCAATTTTAACCTTTGTTTTCTAAACCCGTGATGGATGTCAGGGTTTCCTTTGTCACTGTTATTTTGATGTCCCCCACCTGTGTTGTTTTCCCGTAAAATGTCTCTACAAAATCTCTCGTTATAGCCACATTATGGCCCTGAAATTTCTCAAATAATGGCAATAATCTAGCCTTTCGAAAGAGCATTTGACAAGTAGGGAATTCATCTAGCAATGTTGTCCCCTATGGTTCATACCTAACTACAAATGGGGCCTCCATTGATTTCCTTCTTTTTTCATAGTTCATTGTGTGCTTGAATTCGAACTCTTTGTAACAGATTAGGGTTTTACAGTTTTAGAAACAAGAAATTCACAGAGTGGGTATGAATGAAAAGACTCGAGTTAACCTCTTTAAATCGTGAATTCTACCCTTTGGATTCCCTAATTATTACAGAGTGATGGTATTCTTGCATTGTTATCATTGCATATTATGTGAATTCAAACCAATTTCAGAAGTGATAGCACACATTCGAAAATGATGGCACAAAATTTTTTGAGGTGACTGGGAAGTGGGATAATGATTATAGCATGAGGATAGGCAATCTATGGGAAAGAAATTATAAAAGGTGGAAAGTCCGGAGAGAATTGTGGGTCGTGGGTCATGCGATATGGTTATGACTGCGAGAATGATAGGAAATAAATGCATATGGAAAATGGCGTTAGACAAAGATGTATCTGAGATTAAACTTTAGTTAATCTAATAAATAAATAAATAAAACTAATATATGTTATTTACAAGTACCATAATTACCTCCTCTATAACCTAAAAAAAATCTGCAGACTTCTTGGATCATTATCTCTTCGATCTTGTCTTTAATTACATGAATTCATTTGATTATTGGAAATCTCTGTGATTACTGCAATTTTCCTTTGATTACTGGAAATTTATGTGTAATTCTTCCTTTGTTGGGGATGCATGAAGGCCTTTATTCATAATATTGTTGAAGTAAACATGAAGATGTTGCTGACCAAAAAACAATCTGATGAAGCTGAAGAAATCAAATGATGTTATTGTTCAAGGATATATGTATCTTTAACTTTTTACATGAAATTCCTATAATTATTTTACTAATAAATGTTGGAATGATTTTTTGCTCCAGAACTAAACTTTTAAAACTACTTTAAAACTGGAAATGGATGTTTGTTACCAGTGTTAATCACTCAAAAAGTGATTAACTTATTTGAACCATTCTGTGAAAATTTTGAATGATGTTTTTTAGCAAATCGGTGAACTATGCCAGCCAATTGCCTGGTTTTTAGGTAGAGCCACATTCAGATGCGCTAGAGCCTAGTTTTCACATTCTGAACTTAGTTTTTCTTTACTTTTTACTTTTTATTATTTTTATATTTATTTATTTATTTATTTACTTTATTAAAGGAAATAAAATTCAAGATGAAAGATGAATAGAAGAGTTATCCTCACTACTCATGATTTCCATCTCATACTACTGAAGTAAACTTGAAACAAACGCATCCATGGATGTTGGCTTGTTATAGAATTTGAGTCGATGTCCATTGACCACGAATGTGATTTCTGAACCATCAATGGTTTTGATTCTCACTAAGTCATTGTTGAACACTGTGAATTATTCCCCCTAGTCAGTAACTATTTCTCTAGGTAATCCAATTCTAATAAAAATATCTTCAAATAAGAAAATTACTACAGATTGTTCAGTAGCATGTGGTAAAGCTTTCGCTTCAACCCACTTTGTAACGTAATATGTGCAAACCAAAACATACATTTTTCTTTTTGATGGTGGATTTATGGGCCCTGCAAAATCTAAGGCCCATTTCTCGAATGGCTCTATGAAAACTTGAGGCTAAAGTGGAATTTCGTTAGCTATAGTAGGACACCCCATCCTTTGACAATTGTCGCAACTCCTTGCATATTTTTTGGTATCCTTAAAAATTGAGGGCCAATAATATCCTAATTGAAGAATCTTATAGGCTATCCTTTTGTCGGAAAAATAACCACCAGAAGGATCATCATGACATGCCTTCAAAATATCAAACATCTATCCCTCTCTAACACATCGATGAATGATCAGATCCACTCCTATGTAGAAGAGGTCTCCACCAACCCAACAATACTTAGCACTTTTCCTAATAACTCTTTGTTTTTCTTTTGTTGAAAAGTGTAGTGGAAATTTTCATGTAGACAAGTAATTTGTGATATCATCATACCATGAATTCTTAATAGAAATCGCAAATAATTTTCATCTGGAAATGTATCAATTATAGGAAAGGTCTCATTGGGATTATTGATTTGAGAAAGTAGATTTGCCACCAAATTTTCCCTTCCTCACCTATCTAACATTGTGATATTGAATTCTTGCAAAAGAAGAAGACATCTTGTTATCTTGCCATTATTTATGGGTTTATTCATTAGATACCTAATGGAAGAATGGTCTGTGTGCACAAAAATTTCATATCATGTAATATAATGTCGAAACTTGTTTATTTCATATACAACTACCAAAAACTCCTTTTCTGTGATTGTATAATTAAATTCAGCAGGAGTAAGATTTTTGCTGACAAAATAAATTTCATAATGTTGTTGGTTCTCTTTTTGTCCCAAAATCGCACATTTTGTTGTCTTCAATGCATCTATTGATATATGGAA
Organism: Picea sitchensis; assembly: GCA_010110895.2. Taxonomy (NCBI): domain Eukaryota; kingdom Viridiplantae; phylum Streptophyta; class Pinopsida; order Pinales; family Pinaceae; genus Picea; species Picea sitchensis. The sequence continues at coordinate 23,987 of SNQJ01S0002746.1, read as the reverse complement.
GAGCAACGTCCAATTGGGCCCTTTCAATACTGGAGTGGTAGAAAGTTTTTATTTTAATGCATCAAAGGCAACTTGGAAATTAGTGTCCCCATAAAATTTGACATCTTTTTCTAGTAATTTGAATAAAGGAAATGCAATTTTTGTGAAGTTTCTGTTGAATCGTCTATAATAACCTGTGTGACCAAGGAAAATTCTCACATCCTTTTGAATGGATGGAGAGGGTAAATTAACAATGACCTCATTTTTTGTTGGATCTACCTTAATACCTGCAACTGAAATATGATGACCAAGAACAACACCTTCAGTACGCATCATAAAACATTTTGTATCACTCAAAGCAAGGTGTGTTTCTTTACATCTATTTAATATTTTTTCCATATTCTCTAAAGCCTCTTCAAAAGTAACTCCATAAACAAAAAATTCATCCATATACACAACTACACAATCATCTACCAAATCAACAAAAATAGCCAAGACTACCCTTTGAAAGGTGGTTGGTGCATTACAGAGTCCAAATGGAAATAACTTGTAGGCATAGGTTACCCAAGGACGGGTGAATTTCATTTTGTCTTGATCTTCAGGTGCTATTAGTATTTGGTTATAGTCGTTGAAAGTGTCCAGGACTTGGTCGATGAAAGGGAGGGGGAAATGGTCTTTTAATGTGGCCTTGTTAAGTTCTAAGTAGTCTACACATTCCTACCATTTATTATTTTTCTTAGGAACTATAACCAATGGTGAAACCCATTGACTGTCGGAGATAGGATAAATGAATCTTACATCTAATAATTTGTGTAGCTCCTCTTTTACAATGTTCTTTAAGGTTGGGTTCATTCATCTTTGTGGTTGTTGAATTGATCTGATATTTTCTTGGATGTATATGTGGTGTGTGTAAGTATCTAGATGAATCCCCTACATATCAATGTATTCCCAAGCAAAGGCTCTGGAATATTTCTTCAATACAGAAATTAATTGGTTTTGTTGTGATTCATCAAGATCAACATTAATATTAAGGTTTTTTCCAGGAAATATTTCAATTGTTTTATCAATTGTTTTATTACAGGAATTTGATACAGTATTTATAGGAAATATTGAATCATACAAAGATGTCAAACTATCTATAGTACAGGTTTCTTGAAAATGTTGTCCTCAGAGAAATTCAATTGAAAGTTGTTCAGAATCCCTAGTAAAAGCTTGTTCAAATGATGATGAGGAAGCTTCATCGGACTTATGTTCAGAATCTGATGTATTTGATAATTTTTCCCCCTAAAATACAGAGGAGAATCAAGTTAAGAGATGCAATGATTAAAATGATTATCATCTGTATTTTCTTTGATGTTTAAATCTTTATAAATTGTTAGGACAAGATGAATTATCTCATTTTGTGTATTAGTGTCCACTATCCATTTAATTTTCTCCAACTCGTTAACCAATTCTTTTGGGTGGTAGAGTTGTATTTGTTTTACCTCATAACCATTTGTGATTGTCATGTTTCATGAATGACAACCGATGTATGCATCGGTTGTTACTAACCATGGCCTACCCAATATCAATGAATGTCCTCCTAATCCAAACTTTGGTTGTAATATAATAAAGTCTACTAGGTAATTCCTAGATTCTAGTGAAACAATGACATCTTCAACTATTCCCTTAGTTTTATTTTTCAATGTGTTTGCTAACTCCAAAACTGTAGGGGTATGTCTAATATTTTGAATGTTGATATTTTTCATAGTGTCTAGTGTCATCACATTTATGGCAGCACCTAAATAAATGAATGTGTTTGGTAAACAAAGGTTATTAATAGATGTTGTAACAACTAGTATACATGGGTCAACATATTTTTTGGTGATTGGTGTTGTAGTTATCAAACTAGATAAATGTCCAATCACTTGTATATTTTGTGGATATTTCTTCTTTCTAGCAGTATTTTTATTGCATATTTTCCTCTCTTTTTTTTCATAGATGGGAATCTCTTTAATGTTCTGTAGTAGGGGAATTTTTATACTGATATTTCTCAATTCTTCCAAAATATCAGTTTCAGGTAAAATCTGTAATTTTTTTGGTTTTTCCAACAGTAATCTTTGAGGAAACAGTGCATATTTTGGTTCTTGATCTTTTTCCTGTAGATTGGTTGTTTTTTCAATTGTTTTGTTTTGATCTGACTGATTTTCCTCTACCTCCTCTATCACCCTTCAGTTATTATGGGGGAATTTGGTTTTAGTACTCTCGCTTACCATAAATCGATTTCCTGCAATGGTGCAGAGAATTCCTGTAATTGGGAAGGAAATTCCTTTAATTGTACAGGAAATTCCTATAATACCACAAGTGTGATAACATATGGGGGAAAAGTATTTATTTCAACATTGTAGATTGTTTTGTCCTTTTGATTATTTTGGTTTTCTACAGGCTTAGATGGAATTGAAGTAGATCGTGGGGGTTGGTGAGTTGAAGGAAGTTGTAGAGGTTGAGATTGAGTTAGTTGTGTCGGCAAAGGATTAGATGAAAATGGTTGTTGTACAAGTGGATATTGTGGTTAAAATGGTTGTTGATAATATTTTTGTGGGTAAGGTGGTTGTGAATAAGGTTGGGATTGATATTGTGGAAAATTATAGGATGGTTGAGTACCAAAATTGTTAGTTCTCCAATTTTCTTGGTATGGTAGATTGAAGTTTTGTTGTGTTGGCCAAGGTTAACATGGCATGGGAGCATTCCAAGTAGTTTGTGCATATTTTTTAGTAGGAAACACAAAAAATGTTTGAGAAGGGTCTTGAAATATGCCTTTCCTTGGTTTCCAAGGCCTCCTAGGTGCAATACTGTAAATAATTTATGATGCTTCACTGTATGCTTGATATACTTCTTTTAATCCAGGCAGTGAGGGGCAATCCTCTGTTGCATGTTTTTATACACAAATACGACAAATTTGGATACTTTTTAGTGGGCATTGATTCTTTGGATGATTTTTGCAACAATCAAGAAAAACAATTGCTAAAGATGCATTTTCTTCTTCCTGCCTTTTCTTAGTGTTAAAAGCATCAAATTGTGAAGATAATGTACCCATAAGTTCAGTCTTGAATTTTTCTAGTAAGTTACCAATTTATGCTTTAGTAATACTCCTTGTTGCGGTTTTTATCACTTTCGAAAGAGCATCCCTTTGAATTTTTCCTGCTTTAGATTTTCCTCTGGAGTATTTTCTGCACATCTCACAAATCTAGTTAAATGGAAAAGAAGAGATATCTCTCGAACCCATTAAATTCAAAATATCTATGTATTCATCTAAAAGTCCTTTCAGAAATATAGTGTGAGTGAGATCATTATTTATAGTACTATGTTTTGACTTTTGTAGGTTATACAAAAATCGTTCCAAGTAATGTTCTAGACTCGCATCCTCTTGTTGATACATTCTAAATATGTCTTCTTTGGAATTGCAAAGTTTACAATATGCTTGATATTTCTTTAGGAAAATCTTCCTCATTGTTTCTCAATATGTAATGAAGTTTTTGCCTAAACCCATGAACCATTTTCATGCACTTCCTTTTAAATTTGCAGGAAACAAAAGGATTTTATGTGCATCATCTATATAACCATAAGTTCTACATAAGATGTCAAATTCAAATAAGAAAGCATCAGGATCCTCATAAGGTGAACCATAAAAAATTGGAAGGATTGAGGGAGGAATACTTTTCATTTTTACCTCATTACCAAGAGTTGCAGGTACATCTATAATAGGAAAATTGAAAGTGACTTTACTTTCTTCTTCTTCATCTGCTTCACCTTCTACTCTAGGTCTTCTTTCTGCCCTCTCTTCATGTGTTATTTCTCTTCTTCGTCTTTCTTCTTCTTCTCTTCTTCGTCTTTCTCTTTTTTCTATTTCTCTTATTTGTTCCATTGTTTTTGGTATTCTATAATCTTCATCTCTTCGTATTCTTCCATCTATTTCTCTTCTTGGACAACCTCCTTCTGCATGTGACTCAACATCTGCCATTCCTTTTCCCCAAAATATCCAAAATTGTTTGTTCCAATCTCCTGGGTCGTCTTCTGAATCTTCTACTTGTTCAACTGGCTCCTATGATCCAGATTATTTTCGGAACGAAATGAAAGAAGAGATATTATAATGAAATAAACATAAAAATTGCTAGAAACAAAGAACTACAACAACACATGATTTCTATTCATGAAAGAAATGTACAAATACTGTAAAAATACAGAGTGAAAGACTCGTTATAATGGTGTCATCTTTATCTCTGAGAAGATATGTGACAGCTATGCTCATTCACAAGAAGATAATTACAATGAGGCTCTGAAGGCCTTTTTATGATAAACATGAATGAAAAAACCCTAGACATCCAAAAACCTAACCCTAGGAGATGAAGCGCCAAAAGCCATGTGGGCATTGTTGGGGTAAGTTAGTACATTAACTTCCTGAGGTCGTAACTTTTGCATACAATCTCCGTTTTAAGCATGTGATAGCCCGTTGGAAAGTTATTTTCGAGAAATATGCATTATGTTGTCAAAATATGACTCCATCTATAGTTTTACTATGGAAATCCAAGAAAACATTGTTTAGAGCCCCAAAACGACCCTGGAAGTACAAAAATATGTACTGACGTGAAAACTTCTAAAATAATAAATTTGGAATAGGTGGGAGACCACCAATATCCACCTAGATGTTGTGTAGGGCTTCAGGATAGCCCCACAATTGCAGAAACCATAATTACAAAGAAATGTCCCCATTATAGAGAAAAGTGTTGAACTAAAAACTGCCCAGATGAGCCAGTTGGAATTTGGAACAGGTGGGTGGCCACCAATATCCACCTAGATCAATCCTCCCCCCATATGAAGCAATGGTATCCATTGTGTTGAGTGCCCAGGGAAGAAGGTAAAGCATTTTCTGAATCTGAATCTTAGTGATTTGCGTGCTTTGTTGGAGAAGTTGTGTTGCTTGGCCTGTGGAAGGCTGTCACGAACCTGTTGTTGGATGGGCTGAATATGTTCTAGCAACCTATTGTCTCTGGGATTTATGGGGCATTGTGTAGGCACCATAGTAGGTGAACAAAAAATATATGCAATCCGCTTCTGTTGGATAAAAGGTGTTGAGGCTGCAGTGGTTGCAGTGGCCTTCTATGCATCCTTTGAACAGACTGTGAAGAGGATGAATTTTGTTGTATGAGAGATTATCTTGTAGCACTGTTTTGGTGGAACAATAGTCGAAACTACCTCTGGTATCCTATATATTTGATCCCCCAGATTAATAATGACATTATGGGGTCGAGACTCATAAAAAGCATGGAGTTTACACATATATGGTTGGCCCAAAACAACATCACAAACATCAAGAGGGGAAACATCAAACACAACATCATCCTTGAAGGGTTGGATGCCATAGGATAGGTGGAACTGATGGCTGACACGGATATCTCATCCCTGGTGGAGCCACCCAATGTTGTATGGTTGTGGGTGTGGCATTGTTGACAACCCCAACTATTTGATGACATCAGCTGAGATGAGGTTCTTTTGGATGTTGCTATCAACAATGAAATACAACAGGGCCCCCTTCACCCACATATGTGAATGGAAGAGGCGCTCAACCTCTTCAAGATCTACTGGTTCTTTGGTTGAATTGTTGTGATCGTGACAGTAGCAGTGGGGTATGCGTTGATGATCTGTATATTTTCAATAGTCTCTGGATCAGATTCTGAATCAGGGTTCAACTCCTTATCTTTGACCTCATCCAACAATCATTGTTTCAAGCGAAATTCATCAGTGTTGTGCCAAGGGATTTTTTGGAAGTCACGCCACTTCCCAATGTCCTTCTTCATCTTTCCTTTACCCTTATTTTCCCGTGTCTTAGACTAGTTATCGAGAGGTTGTTGGTTAGGGTCGTCTTTCCCATGCTTTGGTTGTTTTGGATTTGCAGACCCAAACTCCCATTTGTTCTGGTGCCTAAATTTCTGCTCGATTTTGACATCATATCGATAGGCATCTCCTAATGATGAGATGTTTAGGAAATCCATTTTGATTTGGATGTACTTATGTAGAGCCCCATGGTATTTCAGAACCAGATGTCGCTCGGAGTCTGTGATACCCAGCTTGGTGCGTAAGGTATGGAAAGTATTTGTGAACTCTGGAATTGTTTGGATATTCTCTTGTCGTAGTGTGATCCATATCATGTATTGGTCTTCATAGTTATCAATAGGGTAGTATTGTTCCTTGACTGCATCCACACAAAAAATCCCAAGTGGGATCGACCCCATGTATTCCAGATTCCTCTGTGGAACTCTGTTCCTAGTAAGTTTCCCACCAATGTTTAACATGGGGGATATCCTTGAGGAGTGCGAAGGTGATCTTTTCCCTATCGAAAAAAATGTAAATAGAGAAATAACCTTCTAGCAAATTTAACCATTTTTCTAAGGCATCTGCATCTATATTTCCTTCAAATACGAGAATATCAAAATTAACTTGTACCTTGAAGGGAGAGGTTCCTCCAAAGTGGTCGCTTGATGAAGATACGTCTATTTCTATCGGCAGGCATTGAAGGATGTGGAAAAATTTTCCATCATTTCGTCCCTCTGTTGCGCGAGATCTTACTCAAGCAACATGTTAATAAAATCTTTTGTTGTGTCGTTTTTATTTTATGTCGCCATAGAGGGTTTCTTAGGCATGTGAGATCGATTTTCCTCAAGAGATACAAGCTCGAGACCCAACTTTCTATACTCGGACCTCGTCGGGGACATGCACTAAAAAAAAATGATCAAGAGCAACCTGCTCTAATACCACTAATTCAGATTATTTTCAGAACGAAATGAAAGAAGAGATATTATAATGAAATACACATAAAAATTTCCATAAACAAAGAACTACAACAATACATAATTTCTATGTTGCTTGTGGAGCCTGATTATCTTCCTGATTCAGAGGTCTTTTACTTTTAGTCGTGTTTATACCCCATGAAGTATTTACACCCCAAAAGTATGTACACTCTTCCACGCGAGGGAGTGCATAGGGGGGGGTACCCCCTCTGCGGGGTCTGGGGGGGATATCCCCCCGGCTGGGGGGTCTGGGAGCAAGCAGGGGTTCGGGGGCAAAGCCTTCGAAGGAAAAATTGCCTTGTAAATGTATATTGTAATTTCATTGTAAATTTGGACCGTTCATTATAAGGTCACAGATCTAACGATAGAGATTATGTTAGGGTTTTTTGCCCTATAAGGCAACCCTATTTTATGAGGGAAATGTATTGCGGCTATGGTTGATGGCAAATATTGTATTCTGAGATAGGAGACTGTGAGAGAAAGAAGATCAAGTTACGGCAAGTTTGTTGTAGGTTGTATCCCTTCATACGTTGGATAATAATAAAGGAAGGACCTAGCAATTTCTCTGGTGGACATAGCCCACACTGGGTGAACCACGTAAATCTGTGTCTCTATTGTATTGTGTATCTTCTGTGTTTTTTTTCCGCATTTGTTTTATTTTATTACTCCACGGTCCTGTTTTTCTAACATTCTATTCATGAAAAAAATGTACAGAGACTGTAAAAATACAGAGTGCAAGACTCGCTAGAATGGTGGAAGCTTTATCTTTGAGAAGAGATGTGACAGCTATGGTCATTCACAATAAGATGATTAAAATGAGGCTCTGAAGGCATTTTAATGATAAACATGAGTTCCAAAACCCTAGACATCCAAAAACCTAACCCTAGAAGATGAAGCGCCAAAAGTCATGTGGGCCCCGTTGGGGTAAGTTAGTACATTAACTTCCCAGTGTCGTAACTTTTGCATACGATCTATGTTTTAAGCATGTGATAGCTTGTTGGAAAGGTATTTTTGAGAACTACGCACTATGTCATAAAACTCTGACTCCATATATAGTTTTACTGTGGAAAGCCAAGAAAACACTATGTATAGCCCCAAAACGACTCTGGAAGTACAGAAATATGTATTGACATGAAAACTTCTAAAATAAGCCAGTTGGAATAGGTGGGTGGCCACCAATATCCACCTGGATGTTGTGTAGGGCTTCAGGACAGCCCCATAATTGCAGAACCCACAATTATAAAGAAATGTCCCCATTACAGAGAAACGTGTTGAACTGAAAATTGTCCAAATGAGCCACTTCGAATTTGGAACAGGTGGGTGGCCACCAATATCCACCTGGATTGTCCCTTATTTGTGTTTTCTTAGTTGTTGCTTCAACTACCTATTTTACTTTATCCTTCTAAGCACTTGTAACCAATTTAGTAGTGGATGATCTTATGAATGGTTTGTTGGGAATTGATTGTGTTCGAATTAGTGGTTTGGTGGGGGGTTTGTCTTTTTTGAATTTTTTTTGTTTTTCTTTTTTTTTTGTTTGTTTTTCTTCTTTTTTGTTTGTTTTTCTTATTTTTTTGTTTGTTTTTTTGGATTTAGATGAAAAATGTTTTTTTTTTTTAATAAACTTGCCCTTATTATCCCTAGGTCCAACTGGATTATTCATGCAAACCACACATGACTAGGACTTGCACACACTCACTAAAGTGAATGCGCAAGTTCTTACCTCTCATCTTACCATGTGCACTCCTCCTAGTCCTAAATGTGTGAATCACTTGAAAAGAAAATCAATAAAAGAAAATTGAAATCGACAGAAATTTTTAACCCTCAAAATCAATTCTTTTAGTGCATCCCCAACAACAACGCCAAAATGTCGGGCTTCCTAGTGGTCTAGGTTTATCATCATTCAATTATCAATCCGAGCAAGTAAACTTGTGAGACACAAGTACAATACGTGTAGAACTGACTTTGAACCCTTTCCTATTGAATGTTGATAGACTCACAAACAGATGGTAAGAATTCTTTAATCAATTGGTTCAGATTTAACTGTCATAGAGTAAGGGCTCAGACTACAAGTCAAACACTACTCTTACAAGTGTGCGTATTGTAGAAGGTACTTCGTTTAGTTAACTAAACTGATGATTAAGGAAATTTTCATAATTTATAAGTTGGAAATAACTTAATCAAATTCAAATGTCTGAAAATTGAATCAAACTTAAACAACTGCAGACTTATATATTTAACTACTTTGGGAAATGTTTCATAGAGTTGTTTGTATGGCTCTGAAGACAAAATTTTATTCAATTGAGGTTGAATTCTTTGAATGTCTAAATCTAGAACAACTCATACCATAAACCAAAGAGACTAAGATCTGTAACGATGTTGTAGAAGATTGAAATTCACACGTGAAGAGAAAACAAAGATATGAATCTACAAGAATTCAAACATGCTTGTAGAAAGTTAACAATCATTGTCCAATTACATGAAAACACATTAGACACATTCTTTATGAAAATAAAAAATAACACACTACAAACTTAATTATCACTGAAAGGGAAGTAAGTACTAGAGGAAACACAACACATACCAGGGGGGCCTTCCTGGGGTGTGTTTCTTAAAGAAAATCAAAACACAGAGATGCTTACACATAAATTCTCAAATCTTCATTGATTAATATTTAAACACGGGTTTTAAAAATTACAATCTATCTATGGAAATAAAATCAACATTCTCTATTAACTTCTTCAGATCCCCTGTTTCTATCTTTATACGATTTTGTTCTCAATTGAATATATATCTACATCTAACTAATTACAGAAAATATGGATTGGATCTTCATTATAGCCAAGGAGACTATCTTCTTTGATCTCTCTGAGCTTATCCCTCGAATTGTTTAACTAACTGTTCCCTTATTTCTTGCGTTGAATGATATATGTGTTGAACAGTTTACAGATTTCCTGTAATGCCTGTAGATTTCATGTAATGTTTGCATATTGTTGATGTTGACCGAGTTCTTACCACAAGGCTCCATATGCTGAAACGATGGAAGAATAGGTAATATCCCATATTGAGGCTTCTAGGGAACAACTCAAGTGGAATTTCTCATGATGATTGAGGGAAGGTACCCAAACCACCAATTCCTGTAATCACTCAAAAACACCATTAATTCTTGTAATTGTTGATTCCAGGCATTAAATTGCATAAATAGTCTTTAATCACTATTTATAATAAAAACTAAGATTTATATCTTAAATAACAACGTATTCCTTATTTTATGCACATTATTCCATCAAGGGAGGTGAAAATGGACTAAAGTGAAGGGTGAACAGGTAAAAGTGAAGGAAAAAGTGTTGATAAGAAGGTCAAAATTGACACCCAACGAGCATGGAGCTCAACTCCAATATAGATAACATAGATGATTTACACAATAACTCCTTAAATGATAGGAGAACCTCATCCAAATACCCAATTACATGCATACATCACAATTCACTTGTCTTCAATAATGAATGCATAATCTCTATATATACCTATACACACACTACACATGAGGCCCCTTTACTATTAGGTTGACCCTATTACTTATACATTTACACATTACATGTACATTTATCCCCTTATATTCTCCCCCTTGGGGTTATATCATATACATTTAACCCCATATATTCCCCCCTTGGATCATAATAGAGGGTGCATTATTAAGAACAAAAGGCAACACTAGGGACTCATAATGACCTTCGTGTATTCTAAAGGTTTTTTGGGGATGTCGTATTCCTTCATTGTAATCCAATGATATCCTAAACCTAGATCAAACTTAGTTAGGAAAATGTATCCTTGTAGTTCATATAACAATTCATCAATGATGGAATTAGGAACCTTATCCTTAATGATGATATTTTTGTGATCTCTATAATTTGGACACATATGACATGAAGAATCTTTTTTGTAAAACATCACCATTGGTGAAGAAAAATAAATTTGGCTAGGTCAAATGATGTCAACATCTAGGATTTCTTCAAGCATACACTCAATCTCACTTTTTTGGGCATAGGAATATTTGTAAGGTTATATGCTAGGAGGAAGGATCCACAAGATGAATTGAAAAGTGTGATAATTCTCTTGAGTAGGAAGAATACTTTTGGGCATCTCAACAAATAATTTGGAATAATCGTCAATAACTCTTTGGAGATCCATGGGCACAAAGGGATGATATGTTTGAACATATAATGGGTACAATTGTGCAATTAATCATATGTGCCCCTTTTTTAACAATTTTTTCATGTTATTGGAGCTTATCACTTTAAATGGTTTCCCTTTCATACTATTGAGTTTAATTTCCTTAAGTTGTAAGAAAAATATCATGAAAAGTTCCTGCAAATTCATAACCATTGTTCCCAATGTTTTTAATCGTCGGATGCTTAATACCACATCAACAACACCCATTTTGATTTCAATCATTGGGTTGTCTAAAAAATAATCCCCTGTAGTGAGCTTAGTACTATGGAACTTCGGTAAACAATTTATGGTACCTCCATCTATAATCATTACTTGAAACTTTGGTGTTATAGATATAGATCAACTAAAAAGTTTGTTTAAATCGTGGTTAATGAAAATATGGGTATTACCACAACCAATCAACATTGTTACCTTTTTTTCTTGATATATCCTTCCACCTTGACGGTTTGAGGAGTGCTAATGCATGTCAAAGCATGAAAATATTTGGGCAAAGCAGTCTCTTCTAGTTCCAGATATTGAGAAGGTTGTATTTCTTTCTCTTCTACCTCTTCACAATATATGTAGAATAATTATTTGTCACCGCACTTATGTCCCTCAAGTACTTGTTGTCGCAATTGAAACATGGTCCCTTTACTCTTTTTTCATCCAATTTTTGAGGTGTCAATCTCATAGGTTGAGCGAGATTAGGAGTGAGAACATTGTGCTCTCTATAGGTGTTAGTGGAAACCCTTCTGGTAGCCATATTTTTACATTCATTTCTCTTTTCTACACTAAAATCCTTATTTAAGCTCAAATGTATGCACCTCATGTTGAATGCTCTCCTTCAAAGTATCCATAAAAAGATCCAATAAATTATCCTTAGTGATGTTCTTCACACTAAGAAACAACTTTTGAAATTGTTGAATGTTCTTATAACTAGACCTTTTTGTTTGAGATTTGCCAATTATCTAAAGAAGACGTTGCTCATACTATCACCATATTGCAATATTAATTCATCCATAAAAATGAACCAAGAAACAATAGATCCATTTTTGTAGTCACAAAGCCATCGGTACCACACAAATCGATCAGGTTCTAAAATAAGGATGCAATTGTCAGCAATTGGTGTAGGTCAAATAATTTCTCCAGCTAGAATATCCAAGTTATGGGATAATTACCATCAAACTTCCTCATATCTATCTTGGGAATGAAGTAGTTTCTTGGTCCTAAATTGAAACCATGATGGTGAAAATATTGGAGTAATCGTTGATAATTTGTTTAGGACACAATCCTTATGTTCTCTAGATGTGTTTAAATGTTCTCCATATGCGATCAAGACTTGGTCCTCTTTTTTTCCTTATTTTCTTCATGATAAAGATAATTTACGATAAGGAGGCTCGTTGTCTCTTTCATTGCGTATTTGTATCTTCCTTGCTTTCCATATCTTTATGATAATATTTAATCTCTTAGAGACCATATTTGCTTGCCATGTTTAGCTTGATACATCTTAAACAATTTTGAATTTTATTTTACTTCCCATATTTAGGGTATCAAGCTTCCTTTCCATTGTAGTTTAATGCTTTCCATCTTCTCTTCCAACTTGGACACCTTCAATTCCACATATTCATTATGTTCTTGTATTGAGAATGAGCCTTATGAATTATCCTTTGTAGGAGATTCATTTGGATTATGTCTACACATGATGAGCTAGGTTTTTGAAAGGTATTATGGAAAATGGGATGTCAATATCTATATATCTTTACTATACCAATGGGTTTTGAAAAATAGTGTTTAACTAGTTGTTCATGGCACTAACTTAGGATGATGGAATGCATCCTTAGTTGTACTATTATATTCACGAGTGAGTGAAAGTGATATACCAAGTGTTGTGAAAGTGTACTATATATACAGATGAAATAAAGGTGATCTAATTATGGTCTTATATGGACCTATGGGGATTCCAATATGTTGATTAAGGTTGATTGTCATTAATGTCAACCCTTGAAGAAAGTCCGGTAGTGAATTCTGGTAGCACAAAGGTTTGGGTAATGGACCCAATGATGTTTCATGTATAATGGTATGAGTTTTAATATATTTTAAGGTAATACTATTCTATATGGATATTACATGTCATTCCATTTCTGGTGGTATGTGGAACGTCACATAACTCCTCACG
>SNQJ01S0002746.1:0-10789 GCA_010110895.2 Picea sitchensis | reverse complement strand
AAGATGCTTCTAAGGAAGCTACTTGGAGAGTATAATTAAGAGGCAAGGCTCTCTCATTTTACATCACACTTGAGAATATTGAATATATATAAATTAATGAGGTAACCAAAGGATATCTAAGCCAAATTACAAAGGGAAGGTGAAGAAAAGAAGGTCGGAATTCAAGGGAAGATAAATTCTTTTGATGATGCTTTCTAAGGTATGTTATTTACATGTCATCTCACCATTTTCGCAATAACTTTTTTTATAGAATGATTCAAACCGTTAAATTGATATGTCATTGAGGAAACATATCCAAGTATCTGTGGTAAAAATTTCATCTTGTGAGTCATTGTATTTTTGGAGTTACACTCTATGGAAAATAGGGTTTGTGGCTAGTCTTGAAACTAGTCTAAAACAAGTGTTTTGGGTAAAAATGTCATAAATTCTTCATAACATATCCAAATTTAGTAAGACAAAATGTGTTGGTTATATTATAGTCTTTAGTATTCTTTGTAACATTTTCAGATCCATTCAACAAATATTGTGTGCGGAGCACACTCTACAAGGTCGCTCTCTAGAATAAGCTAGAATTCAGCAAGGTATGTCATTTTTGCTATAACTCTTTTTCTGAGAGGTTCCAATTAGTGACACATGGAGGAATTGCATAAAACAAACTGAATAATCCCCCCTCTTAGTAATCCAACAATTGGTATCAGAGCAGGTTCCTTCAAAAATCAGTTTAACCACTGAAAGGTAGATCATGGAGAGAAACAACTTGTATAAAAATGGAATACCACAATTCAATGGACAAAAGTATGCATTTTGGAGCATAAGGATGAAAACATATATACAGGCACAGGGATTTAAAATTTGGAAATCAATTGTCGATGGATACACAACACCAACACCTCCGCCGACAAATGACAAAGTAGTGAAACTCAGTCAGAATAATTCCAAAGCCAAAAATGAACTTTTGAATGGTCTTAATGAAACGGTATTCACCAAAGTTGCACATTGTAAATCCGCTAAGGACATTTGGGAAAAACTTCAAAATATTTATGAAGGAGATTCAAAAGTCAAAGCAGCAAAGATTCAAACTTACAGAGGTCAGTTCGAACAAATTAAGATGAAGGAAGATGACAATATTACAACTTATTTTTTACGAGTTGATGAAACAGTAAATGCAATCATAGGATTGGGAGAAGAAATCAAAGAATCTGTAATTGTTCAAAAATTACTAAGATCTCTTCCTATGAGATTTGACCCTAAGATATCAGCACTAGAAGAAAGATCAGATCTAAACTCAATAAGCATGGATGAATTACATGGAATATTCAGAGCATATGAAATGAGAACTAAACATGAAAATCCAGATATAAAAGAAGAAACCTTCAAAGCATCCAAAAAGTCAAAGTAAAAGGGAAGGAAAAAACAAGAACATAGTGACAGTAGTGACGTCTCAAAAGATGATGAAGAAGTGGCCAACTTTGTCAAAATACTGAACAAGGGAACCGAGAGTAGGTATAGAAGTAAGCTTCCTTTAATTTGTTTTAATTATGATGGTATTTGTCATTTTTATAACAAGTGTACTTATAAGAAAGAGAGAAATGATAAAGGTTACTCAAAAGGAAAACACACATATAAAGGAAAAATAACCACAAAGAAAGTTTTCAAGAAAATCTTATGCACCAAAGAAGACATCTCATCATCAGATGAAGATGAAGTCAGTGACAGTGAGATAGAAAGAGTTCTATTCATGGAAGTAGAAGACTCTGATAAAGAAGACTCCGAAGAAGAATATGAAGGATTCGAAGAAGAAATTGAAGAGGTAGAAGTTGACTATCGGGAGGAATTAATGTGTGCCATAAAAGTTATCAGAAGAGAAAAGAAGAAAATACAAGCAAAACTAGACAAGAAAGAAGACACTAAAGAACTAGAACAAATGATCACAAATTTGAAGGTTCAAATAGAATAAGATAAAAGAATTGAAGAAGCACTCAAAGAATAGCTAGAAGAAAAAGACAAAATCATTGGAAATTTGGAAGCAGAGTTTGTCACATTAAGAAAGGATCTTCAAAAGAAAAATATGCAGAATGGCTCAAAAGTTTTGGATGACATTATCAGCAGTCAAAATCTCATCATGACAAGTCTGGACTTAGATACAATCAGACAGAAAAAGGATCAAGCTCCAAAACAACAAAGCAAGAAACGTATCCAAAAATATTTGTATAAACAATCAAGGGGGATAGGAAGATCTACAAGGAATATTACAGGTACACTCCTCCACCAAGAAGATTTAGATTTTAGAATCAACAACCGATAGATAGGCCTCAAGAAGAAGAAGAATTCATAAGAGTACCTCCTTTCAGAAGATCTTCAACTCCCAGGTATCAAACTATATTTTTTGGTTTATGTTATGCATGTAATAATTTTGGACATAAAGATGTGAATTGCAAAGCTAACAACAGGAACAAAAACAACTTTGAAAGTCATACACAAAGGGGCTATCCAAGAAGGCCTAGTGAAACACAGAGAAGAAGCTACAAAAGGTTTGAATCTTTGAGCACTGAAGTGGAATGTTACAAATGTAACAATTTTGGACACATGGCCAAAGATTGTAGAATGACAGTTCCTCCTAGAGAACCGCAACAGAATAACAACAGTCGTAGACAGGAACCTCGGAAAGGGACATGGATAAGAAAGCAGGATCAGTATAGCAATGAAGAATGCACACTCTCTCTACAAGATGAGAAGAAGAAACGTGGTTAGTATGTTGACAGTGGGTGTTCAAAACACATGACAGGTGATAGAGACAGACTTCTTACATTACGAAAGGAAAGAGATGGATCAGTCTCCTTCGGAAATGATGATTCATCCAAAATCATTGGAAAAGGCACAGTCATAATTGGGAACAAGAATACAAAGGCAAAAAATGTTCTACTAGTAGAAGATATGAAACATAATCTTCTAAGTGTGAGTCAAATGTGTCACCAAGGTCATAAAGTTACTTTCGATTCAAAAAAGTGTGAGATAAGAAAAGAAGGTTCAGGAAAATTGATTGCTACAGCTACGAGAACTTCAAGCAACATATATGTGTTGAGTGAAATTTGAAATGAAAAATGTTGTCTAGGAAAGGAAGATTAAAGTTGGTTATGGCACAGAAGAATGGGTCACATACATTTTGATAACCTTGTCAAAGTCATCAAAAGAGAAGCAGTGAGAGAAATTCCCCAGATCACGAAACCAACCGACACTTTATGCAAGCATTGTCAACAAGGAAAGAAAACAAAGAACAGGTTCAAATCAAAGGAATATTCAACGAAAATACCACTGGAAATTGTGCATATTGATCTAGTTGAACCAAGTACAACAAAGGGCGTAAAAGGTGAGAAATACTTTATGTTATTGGTTAATGATTATACAAGAATGACCGCAGCTTGCTTTCTCAAGAATAAGTCGGAAGCTTTTGAAAACTTCAAGACCTATAAGGAAATGGTTGAAAATGAAATGGAGTCAAAAATCAAATGCTTGAGATCTAATAATGGAGGAGAGTTCACTTCAAAGGAATTTATGGACTACTGCAGCAGTCATGGAATAAAAAGGAAATTCTTCGTTGCTAGGACACCTCAACAAAATGGACTTGTTGAAAGAAATAATAGGACAGTATAGGAAATGGCTCGAACAATGCTAATGGATTCCAAATTGACAGATATTTTTTGGACATGGGAAGTGCATACAACAGTTCACATTCAAAACAGAGTAATGCTAAAAAACAACACTCAAAAAACTTCTTACAAGCTATGGAAAGGAAGACCAACAAATGTAAAGCACTTCTGAGTTTTTGGAAGAAAATGCTACATCAAAAGAGAAGATGGAAGAATGGGAAAGTTTGACTCTCGTGTGGACAAAGGAGTACTTGTTGGTTACTCAAGTACAAGAAAAGCATACAAGTGTTACAACCTGAGATTGAACAAAGTGGTGGAAAGCATCAATGTAAAAATTGATGAAACGGGTAGACAAGAATTAAAGGAAGAAGAAAATGAATCAATGGAACAACTTTACGAAGAAGAAACAAAAGATGAAAAAGAAGGGGAAGATGAAGAGGATCCGACAGAAATAGAAGAGAAAGTTCAACAAGTAACTCCAAAAACACCTAGCAGATGAGTACAGAAGAATCATCCTTTAGATCAGATTATCGGAAACAAAGACGCGAGAGTTGAGACTAGAAGAAGAATATGTTCACCAGAACAAACACACCTAGCACTCACATCTACGATTGAACCAACTTATTTTGAAGAGGCCATCAAGGATGAATTTTGGAACAAGGCCATAGATGAAGAATTGGATCAAATAGAGAAAAATGACACTTGGGAAATGGTTCCAAGACCAAAGGATAAGAATGTGGTCGACACAAAGTGGTTATACAGGAATAAATTGAATGAAGATGGATAGATTACAAGGAACAAAGATAGATTGGTATGTAAAGGATATGTGCAAGTTGAAGGAATCGACTTTGAAGAGAAGTTTTCCCTAGTTGCCAGAATGGAAGCAATCTAATTGCTTTTAGCTTATGCATGCTCCAAAAATATTAAAGTGTATCAGATGGACATAAAATCATCTTTTCTAAATGGGGAGCTTGAAGAAGAAGTCTACATTGAACAACCAGAAGGATTTCAGTTGTCAGAGAACGCAAATTATGTGTGAAAATTAAAGAAGGCCTTGTATGGTCTAAAACAGGCTCCTAGAGCATGGTACTCTAGACTGGATAAATATCTACAGCAAGCAGGGTTCAGAAAAGGAAGTGCAGACAACAACATCTACATCAAGGTAAGTCAAGATAGTATTTTATTAATTGAAGTTTATGTTGATGATATTATTTTTGGTAGTGTTGATGACAGGTTAAGCCAGAAATTTGCAAAGGATATGCATAATGAATTTGAAATGTCATTACTTGGAGAACTATCCTTCTTTCTGGGACTTCAGATACGTCAAAGAAACCAAGGAATATTTATTTCTCAAACCAAGTATATCAGAGAAATGCTAAAGAGGTTTGGAATGGAAGATTGCAAACCAACTATCACTCCCATGCAAACCAGTTGCAAGTTAAGAAAAGATGATGATTCAAAGTCTATAGATCATAGGCAATCCATGTCAATGATTGGTATCCTACTATATGTGACAACATCCAGACCATATGTAATGAAGGCAGTTGGACATGTGGCACGATTTAAAGCAGCACCAAAGGAATCACATGTGTTAGGAGTGAAGAGGATTTTCAGATATCTCAAAGGAACATAAGAGTTTGGATTATGGTATCTAAAAGGAAAGGATCTATCTCTTATTGCCTACACAGATGCAAATTGGGCAGGTTTTATTGATGACCGATGAAGCACCAATGGAGAAGTGTTCTACTTGGGTGAGTGCTTAGTATCATGGCTAAGCAAGAAACAATCATCAGTATCACTATCTACCGAGGCAGAGTATATTGCAACAGCATCATGTTGTACACAGGTTCTTTGGATGAAACAAACTCTGACAGATAGGGAAGGGTCAATTGACCCTTCCTCCAACATAGTCTTCTCATAGAGGGGGAACACACAAAGGGGTCATCTGACCCTTCCTTGAGGATGGTATTCACATCATGGGGTATCTAGTAGAAGGGTTGATCAACCCTTCCTCAAAAACAATTTCCACGTAGAGGGAGATGTCAGGGAATGGTCAGTCGACCCTTCATCCAAAATAATATTCTCATGGAGGGGAAAGATGAACAAGGGGTGGTTGACCCTATCTCAAGGATGGTATTGACATCATGTAATATCTAGGGGAAGGGTCTATCGACCCTTTCTTAATATTAGATTTTATATAGAGGCAGATCCTGAGGAAGGGTCGGTTGATCATTCCTTGAGTATTGATATATTTTCTAGGGAAATCGAAGAAGGATGAATCAAAACTTCCTCCAACATAGTATTTATGTGAAGTAGGTGCACTAGGAAGGGTCAACTAACCCTTGCTATAGCATAGTATTTCTATTGAGGAGGTGTAGAAGGAAAGGTTGGTCAACCCTTCCTCTAGTAGAGTATCTCATGGAGAGGGATCACAGAGAAGGGTTAGTTGAACCTTCCTCAAGGATGGTATTTGTGGCGTGGGGTATATAGTGGAAGGGTCAGTTGTCCCTTCCTCAAGCATAGCTTCCATGTAGAGGGGAATATGAGGGAAGGGTCAACCAACCCTTACTCCAACATAGTATTCTCATGGAGAGGGAACACAAAGAAGGGTCAATCAACCCTTCCTCAAGGATGGTATTCATGTTATAAAACATATAATGGAAGGGTTGACTAACCATTCTTCAAGGATGGTATTTGTTTCATAGTATATCTAATGGAAGGGTCAACTAACCCTTCCTCAAGGATGGTATTCACAGAGAGAGAGACTCAAGGATGGTATTTGTGTCATGGTATATCTAATGGAAGGGTCAACTGACCCTTCCTCAAGGATGGTATTCACACACACACACACACACACACACACACACACACACACACACACACACACAGGCAATCGACGCTTCCACCAACATCACAATCTCATTTAGGGGATCCTAGAGAAGGATTGGGTTCCTTCCTACATCATAGTATTTTCATTGAGAGTTTTGGGTTCCTTTTGTCACAAGGGTGAGAAAAAGGAGTTCCCTTAACTATCTAGTTAGTCTATCTAGAAATAAAAACAGAGAGTTAGTTGGCTAGTGGCT
The DNA here is from genome assembly GCA_010110895.2 of Picea sitchensis. Lineage (NCBI taxonomy): Eukaryota > Viridiplantae > Streptophyta > Pinopsida > Pinales > Pinaceae > Picea > Picea sitchensis. The sequence continues at coordinate 4,059 of SNQJ01S0002746.1, read as the reverse complement.
CAACTAACATAAAGTAACAAGAAATAAACAACAATGAAATAAATCTAAACTAATAAAACAATAACTTGAAATGAATGCACAAAGAAAACACAAGAGAGATATACCAATTAAATTGATCTTCAAATTGATACTTCTTGGAGAAATATGGGAACTTATGAGTCCCATCTTCCTCCTTGGGAAGGCTCTTCAGTACCCAAGTACAAAGTATTCTTTCTACTATCAATGGATAACAAAGGAAAATGGTGAAGAAAAGAGTGATGGAATACTCAAGAGGAGAGAGTCCTAACGCTTTCTATGGATGCGCAAATCTTTCTAAGATGAAGATGGCTTCCCAAAGCTAAAAATGAGCAGCATAACAATACTCAAATGCTTCTTCTTTTTTTCATACAATGGCCCTTTATTTATAGGAGGATGGAAATATTTTTATTAACTAGTTCCAAATGTGAATAGGAGACCTTTAGAGGTACTTCCCATCCCTTTCAGTGACCCCAAGGTGAAATTTGGGGGTGATTTTGGATATGGGCGAGATCCCCTTCATCCCAAAAGTGGTTGAGGCCTGACCAAACTCATCAATGTGACGGTTATGCATCCGCGCGGGTCTTTTGACTATTAGTCGTACACTTTGTGCACTGTGCATGTCATACATTGTGTTATCCCACACAAATGTGCGCACACTTCTTTGGATGAATGTGCACGGATTTCCATAACCACTTTTTCATAGTTTTATGATTGTCTTGCCAAACTAAGTGTAATCCTTCCATGAATATTGGTAGTATGTTGTGTTTATGTTAATTGTTTTTTCATCCACTGTCTGTATTTGTAGTGAGACATTTTTCGGTGATAACAGATGCCCCCTGATGTGTGAGGTTAGGAGCATATGTATACCCAAAATACATCATAGTTTCTTTTGGTGATGATGACATTGTGTAGAAAGTGAGAAAACTTGAACATGAGGAGTTGTGAGAGTCATTCGTTGGAGGGAGAAGGGATGAAAGATCAGTACAAAGTGTTATAGAAAAACAAAAAGGGTTTGTACAAATGAGGAATCCATGCCCCATGCTCGTATCATGAGACCATAAAGAGATAGTAGTAATTGAACTTGTTGATGAAGTATATATTTGTATCACCCACAGGGGCGTTAAAAACAACATGTTATGATTTTGATGAAGGAATTGGCTCTGAATCGAGTAGTGAAGGACTCTGAGGCATTGATGGCCTAATCAAATTCATAGGTCCTCGGCCGCTACCAAACACTGCAATGGTCGTAAAGTGAGATCCACCATGACATAAGATTGTGCTAGACATGGGGATAAACGACATCAAAGAGAAATGAGGACTCTCTTTGTGTCATCTAAGGATAATCATTGTCATTGGAATGAGAGCCAAGACACTGTCACCTTTCTGGAAATTTTTTGATGTCAACACGAAAGGTGATCCGACGATGAGAAGTCAGGGATTTTGGATATCCGGTTGAGTAAAATGGTGTTAGAAACTGTATTGGTACTAGTAAATGGGGTGATAATTGTTACACATCAAAACCGCTCAACTGGATAAGTGTCGCATATTCCTCCCAATTGTCGTAACTGTCTCAACTTCCTTACAACTTTCGCAAGTGTCGCAAGTTGGTTATAAGTGTCACAAATGTTGTTGAATCATACTACCACGATGACGACACTAAGGAGGCACTTGAAACATCTTATATACTTGGTTTGAAGAAGGAGAATTGGTTCACTAAAGTCAAACATCTCTTAACACCTGAAGAGGGCTTCCAATCAAGAGTTTTGAGGGTGAACGCTCCCCTGAAATAGCCTTAGGAGCGTTGGCGCTCCCCTATGAGGCCTCAGGGAGAGTTATAACGCTTCCTCACCCCTCTGCAGGAGCGCTGCCCACTTTTGAAGCGTTGGCGCTCCCCTTAAGCCTCTCTGGGAGCGTTCTAGCGCTCTGATGCCCCTTTTGAGGGAGCGCTCTCTAATCTGGGTCAGTTGTTAGCCCGGTGAGGAGAATAAGGAAAGGATCTTTCGAATATAGGAGGTAGTTGTACTCGAATTATTGCTTTCATCAACAGATCCCTGATCTAAGGAGGTGGTTCCCAACTTGTTCTAAACATAACTCAAGAGGTTAAGCTCCTCCCAACCTATATAAGCAAGCTCTATGATGGTGGAAAGGGGGAAGAATTTCTAACATGAAACCTATGATCTCATAGGAAACACACAGTCATCCAAAGGAGAAGTGATCAGTGAAGCTACTGTCAGCCAGGTTGTGGATCAATCGAGCAAGGGTTAGACGAAGGGGACTTGACGAAGTTGTCGCATTCGCATCTATGATTGTAAGTATTGTTGTCGTTATTCTCATTAATATGACACGCTTGGCCTGTTTCTTTCTAGTTTGTGTCTGATGTTGCATGAACTTATCATTAATTGATAGATCTATTTTCAAGCTAATATCAATAGAGTAGGAAGTGGTTGTATCTTGTTTGTCTGTAGAACTCAGCGAGGAGAAAAGGATTGGAGCGCAACTCGGAGCGTGCAGGGACAAACGTCGATTAAGAGGTACTTATGTTATCCTTCCTTCTCATGTATTAGTTTAGATAGATTTGAATCGAAGTCAGTGTCCACGTTAAGCATTTTTCTGTCTAGGGTTAAGGTCAAGCTCTAGAGGCGGTCTACCTGTCCGCAGGGAGATTTTCCTACAATAGAAACTGGCGACTCCACTGGGGAGATAGCCTCAAATTCGAAATCTCTTATTTCGATTTCTCCTCATTGACCTAGTTCTATCCCTTGATTGTTTCAGACCTGGTTCACTCCTCTTTTGATTGGTTTCATGAGTTGATTGGCTCCTTACCTTATCACATTCAGCATACTTGTCAAGTTTGAATCCCAAATTTTGGAATTTTTTGACATTTCTGGGGCTTTTAGACCCTGGCGCTCCTGACCTAGTGTTGACAGAGCGTCAGCGCTCCTAGTGTCTTTGCACAGAGTGCTATAATGCTCCTTGCCCTTGGCAACAGAGCGCCAACCTCTTTTTGGCCCAATAACTCTCCAAAACTTCCTTTTTCAGGGTTTGCCTCTGTGTCTCTTTTGCTGAGTGATCTAGTGAGTCAATTTTTCTTCTCTTCCAACCTTGACATCTGTCTTTTGATTGAAGAATAAGCACCTTAATTTTTGGATCTTGTAGCCTTCTTCACCATTGTCATTGAGTTTTTCCTGTTGGGTGAAATTCGAAACCCATGCATTGTTTTTTTTTTCTCCTCATCAGCTGAGTAAAAACCTTAGTGACGGTCATCAAAGGCCTACAGACCTCTTTATCTTGATTTGAGTCAAGGTCATTGTTCTTCAACTTTTGCTTTTTGGGTGTGAATTTTGTTTTCTCTTTGAATGTTTCTTTTCTTTCGCTTTTCGTTTTGATTGCAACGAGAGGGTGCATTGTTTGTATGACTTTAGCTTGTGCTAGTTTGATTTTCATTCATATAAAGACAATTAGAAAGACAAGCATTGTGTTGAATTGATCCTTAACTCATATACGAACAATGAAAAAGCATGATTGATTGTGCATATTAGAAGGTATTTTAAAAAAAAATTGCATTACATCAGGATTTGATTGAGAAAAAGAATCGTTTGAGGACACTCCGTAGTTGTGCTTGTTAGTGAAAAGAACTCTCTCTCTCCCTTAGATAGACATTCATCGAAAGGAAATGGCTGCTTATCATGTTCAATGCATTCTTTGGGTCTGAGTCATAATTCCATTTGTTTCACTTCCATACACCCCTTTTTGCGTAAAGAACAGCCATAAAAATCAACGCTAATTAAAAATTATCTAGAAATTTTTCTTTGCTAGGATCCTCCACCAATAGTAGAATAGGTGTAGCACTTTGGATTAGGCTGTGAGCATAACTCTCCAAAGTTTATAAAACAAACAGTAGCATCCTGAGTTAGGGAGAGTCAAATCCAGTTATCGTATAAGTCTGCCTGGGATCCCCCTCTCACACAGGGGTTATGCACGAGGTCGCATTCGGGTAAGCTACGGGGACTAACCCTCCGTGGTTTAACTGATTGTGGTGGT
>SNQJ01S0002745.1:121537-136888 GCA_010110895.2 Picea sitchensis | reverse complement strand
CGGAGGGCTAGGACGTCCGTAGATGTCCTAGGGCCAGGCGTACTGGTCGGCAGGGTGGTGGTTTTGGGGTGTTCAAGCGAAGGTTCAAGGGAAGATTCAAGCTTAGCATCAGTGACAGGTATTTTCAATTTCAAAATTGTGAAGTGTTTACTCAATTTTAACTCGTATGCAAATTATTATGTAGATTTAATTTGTTATGCAAATTGTTTTGGAAAATGTTATTTTATTTATAAAAACCTGGGAATGAATATGCTGGAATAAGCAAAAAAAAATTTAGTTCTTTCAAAATTCCGCTCTGTTGTAATTTATAGTAGCTTAAATGAAATCCTGGTTGTTACATATTTGCAACCTAGCTTTTGATAGAAAGTATAAAGACAAAAAAGGTGTTGAACAAGATCGAGTGTTAATTGAAATCATCAAACCATAAGCACACAACCATCATAGCCAATCCTCAACAAAACAACATGCATCAATAAATTTACTTAGGGAATTATAATATCTTGGAGGATGCTAAGAATTGCATGTGTTCTAATGACATTAGCCACTAGACATCTAGAAAGGGTGAGTGATCAACATTGCAGTTTATGGGTTCGTATAACATTGGATTTCAACAAAAAAAATATAGGTATTCTAGATATCTATCCATCTTACAAAAAATGGTTGAGCAAGCAACATAAATTTGTAAGAAAACACTCTTGTTTCTAGGGGGTAGGGGGGTCGGGAGGTTCCATCGGGAAGAAGGGTATTTTTCTCTTGAAATTATGGTGCATGGTGAATCAAGGTATAGAATAAAATCATTCCCTAAAGAGAATTAAAATGATAAAGAAACATGGTATCTAGGAATTATGACAAAACGACCAAACATTCTCAGTTTATCTAGGAAAAGTTTGAAGCAAAAGAAAATAAAAAAAACTATTTAGAAAAAATGCATATGAAGCTATCAAAAACTCTCCACGGCCAAAATCTAAATATTTATAGAATACCTATATTAGTAGAGACATTTTAACAATAATCTATTCAAGGACTCCTAGTGTCCTTGTTTATATCTAGCTACAACCGACATACAATAGAAGGCAGATTAGAAACCAACATAGACCTATGGAACCCTAGGATGAAAATATAAAATCCATTAGAAAAAAAATGAAACATCCATTAACTTGCAAAACACTTCAGTCAAATTAAAACTATCATGGCTATGTACCATGGTATTAAGAAGAGATCAAAACACCCTACAACAAAAAATAGTTTCACAATTTTGACAACTGGCACTAATAATTCCAAACAATCAAACCCATAGCTTATTGCACCCCCACAAATTAAGATGAAGCAACACTCTACATCAATGTCTTACTCATTTTTGGTTAAACACTGAAAGTATTGATTGGGACTCCTAAGTGGCTAGCCTACAAATGGCATCAATGGCTAGGGAATCTGCACCAAAACATTAAAATTCTAGATCTCTAAGCAATAGCTAGAAGATGAACAACAAAAATTAGGCAATAACCCAAGTGCAAAAACAAAATCTCATTGTATCAAAGAAACAATTAAATGAAATCAATCACAACACAACCCACAAGTCAACACAGCGAGGGCATGGAGTGCATTATTCATGCAACATGGCCTTTAATGCCCCTATGAATGACATATAACTTAGAGACAAACCAAACTACAATCCCAACGATAGTTGAAGAAAATGACATGAAAATGAATGGAGAAGACAAGACAAATTACTCCAACGAAAATTCCACCTAGTCTCTATATACCCATAGAGTTGATCCACCACCAACAATTTCAAACAACCATTCCCACTACTCACCGCACCCTAACTAATAAAAAGGAATTGACAATGTTGTTTAATGGCCTTAACTCATTTTTAGTAAATGTTGGAAGCAATGACTTGGAAAGCCAAGTCACCACTCTAGAAATGGTGTTATTAACTAAGGAATTCACATGCAAACTTTAAGAAAACTAAAACTTCAAACCAATAGCCACAAAAAAAATATTGAGACACCCAAACTACCATAAGTAATTCAAAACAAACACATCCCTAGTGCACTACAACTTGAATAAAGAAAATGAAAAGTAATGACATATGAATCCCCATGCAAGCATTAAAAAAATAGACCATAAAACCAATAACCACAATAGCAATGCTAAATACACCTACACAACCAAACTACTAAAAACAATTCCAAATGATCACACCCCAACTTGATACTCCAGAAAACCCAAGCCAACAATGTGCATATGGAATCAATGATCGGGGATCAACATATAAACATTAAAAATATAGATTTATGAATCAATACACACAGGAACGATAACATAGATAAGCACACAACCTAGGTGCACACCTGTAACATTTCCATCGAGCAAAGCAGTGATCTATCTTCCTCCCAAAAATGAGTTGGATAGAGAATGAATAAAAAAATATGATGCACGGAGATACCAAACAAAGATACCTCTACATTCACATAGATAAAGACAATGGTGAACCATCTTCATCCCCAAACGTAGATAAAGACAATGGTGAACCACCTTATCCCCAAACGTCATAGAAAAATGAATTGAGATGCATATGCATGGAGTACAAAAAAGAGGATGATGGAGGATGCCTCTGCATTTAATACAAGGCACCTCAATTCGGAAAAAATTAAATGCCTATTACCACCTCCGTTCCCCACCAATATCCACGTAAATTTGTTTTAATTTTTGGTGGGTTTAAATAATCACATTAATGATAATACCCAATTAAAAGAATAAAAAAACACATAACTTTCAATTAAAAACTGAAACTTAAAAAAAAATAATAAAGAACAAATATTTAAAACTTAGCAAATAATTTTCAAAATTATTGTAATGAAAAAAAGGAAGACGAAAAACTCGGAGAAACAATTTTCAAAATTACTGTGAAATCACGTAGAGAAAAGTGGTTTCAATCCTCCATACTTAAGAAAGACTAATAATCGAGAATGATGGTTTGAGCCCTCCCCTTATGAAATGAAGAAAGAATATGAAAAGGTCTACTTCTTCCCTAATTGAGAATGATGTAATGGTGTAATAATAAAAGTTAAATTTATTTAAAATTTAAATTTAAATTGATTTTTTTAAAAACAATATTAATAAAAAATAAATTATTTAATATATTTGTTTAAATATAATTATGTCGGAAGGTGTACACTTATTAGTAATTGGCATAATTAATCACCTTTTAATTTAAAATTAACAATTGAACAGGTTGGCAAATTTTTAGTTGTCCTCCCAAATCAATGAATGTGATTTACTCTTTATAACTTCTTTGCATTTTTGAATGCATCAATTAACCTTTTTACATTTTAACACTTACCTAATCATATTAAGAAATCACTGTAGCACTATATGACTACCAAATTTAAATAATTAACCTTTGGGATTACCAGGTTTAGATCTCCTCAATTGTCCACCCATTTCATTTTCTGGCTGTCCGAGAGTGGCTTTCATCAAGTGTCGGCGAGTTTTATTTTTTGGTTGTCCATTGTCCACGCGTTTCATTTTATATGGATTCATGCAGGCCGAATGGAAGACCACTGTCAACACGTTTTCATTTTATATGGATGCATGCAGGCAGAATGGAAGATGGCGGCAACCACTGCATCTCCATTGTTCTGGTTTAACTCAATGCAAGGATTAGTGATTTTAATGCATTTGAAAATTTTGATTGAATGAATATTGTAGTGGTTTTGCTCATTTCAATTTTAATGCATTCTAAAAATTAGATTGAATGATTTTTGTAATGGTTCTGTGCCTTTCAAGTATTGAGAAATGAACGATTATTCTGATATTAGATGGTATCCTGCTCAAATTTAGAGGATAAGATAGAAATCTAAGGCTCTTACAGCCAAACGTTTGTAATGCCACAATCTTTACAATTTTACAGACAGTTTAAGACTGGAATATGACATAAAAAAATTGGGCTTTCGCTAAACTTTCGAATATTTTGTGTCCAACGATTTTCTTTTATAGGTAGCGCCTCTAGATGATCCTAAGGTGTTTTCCAAATAATTTTCGTAATATTCAGGACGTTTTGATAATGTTTGACAGGTCTTAGAAGATTTACTCTGCAATAATTACGTTTTTTTTAATTAAGCTGAGGATTGATTTTTAATGGGGGGCTAGCCTGGCGTTTTTACTGTATCAATTATTTTTTTTTTATATTTAAACTGGAGATTTTTACTGGGCTAGGAATTTTTGCTGGGCTTAGAATTTTACCAGCTGATATCTTTAGGTGTTCTCCAGCAACGAGTTAGAGGCTAGTTAGAGGCTATGCTAGTTAATATTTTCAAATATTTTCCTTTAAAAACTATTTTTTAAACATATCATGGTTAAGAACATGTGTTTCCTCTTAAAAGTTTACAAGTTCAAATTAAGAGGGGGTAGGGTATGTATACCTCCGTAGACTTTACCAATGGGTAGGGTATGGTATACCTCCCAGTAAAATTGCTCGGAGGAGGGGGGTAGGGTATGTATACCTCCATAGACTTTACCAGTAAAATAGCTCGAGATAGGGGGGTCCCTTGTCCCACAAACAAGGGGATCTCATACACCTATTTGGTGTGGCTTGATCATAACCTTAAAAATAGATGATTATTATTATTATTATTATTACTTTTTGAGGAAGAATTTTTTTAGTATACTATGTTTCACTTTCCCTTTTAAAAATTTTCTTATAGATAAAAGATTCTTCACCATATCACATTTCATTGTTTTCTTCTAATTTGATAATGAAACATTGATTATATTTATAGATAAAAAAAATTAATTTTGATTATAAATTATAATTTTTTAACAAAATATTGAGTGAGAGGAGAAAAAAAAACATTAGATTAATAATTTAAAAATACTTTTTAATCCATCTTATATCTTTTTCACAAATTAATAATTTTTATATTTTAATAATTAAAAAAATAGTTATTACTATAAAATAAATTTTATAAAATACAAATTATTTACTATCTAAATTTTTTTTTATAAATTACAAATTTTTGTTAACCATATCAAAAAAATTATTTACTATCACATTAAAAATTAAAAATATTGTTTTTTCAATTTCTAATACTATATGATTTTTTTTTTCTTCATTATCATCTTGATATATCAACATTATAATAAATACCAATTTAAATTTGCGATTTTAAAATTCAAACAAAATTTTTGTTAACCATATAAAAAATTTATTTACTATTAGATTAATTTATCTTATAATTTAAAATTAAAGTTACAATATAAGATATTTTCTGTCCAGAATTTACAAGATATTTTCTATCCAGAATTTACAAAGAATTAAGATTCCAGCTACTTTGCTCGCCCCATCAAAATTGCAACGCAGGGAATCATGACAAGACTATCTCATCGATAAGATTAATCTGTTTCAGTTCACTCCACCATCACATGAAAAAATAAATTTGCATGCATCACTTGTCTATTAGAAATAATTTGTACTCTGCCATAGTTGATAAACTAGATTTCCATGCTCCAATTGTCGATTACAAATAATGTATACAATCGGAAGCATTATATACGATCCACTCAACAATAAATATACATCATCGATTCAAATATACGATGTTAACTTTATAAATATTTTTAATTTCATGTTGAAAATACATATATATTATTGTATAGATTGGCGCACAAATTTTATTAGGACTGGTATACGATAATCTTTTGTTTGTGGAAGAAGGATTTTCCTTACAATGCTTTCAGATTGATTTCAGAATTGAACTATATAACAAAACACGTTATTAACCATTCAAACTATACATAAAAGAGAGCTTAAAAAACATAAACAAAACTTCCATGACAGAAATTCATGTCACCCATTTCATAGTATACACTGCTATATAACGCTAAGCCGTATACACTGTTATAGAACGCTAAGCTGGACCATTTAGGAATCACCGGTGTGATGGGTAACTCGAGAACTCACAAAAGCAGGTTTTGTAGGATCTGGTATTATCATAAGCTTAGTTGAAAGCATCAAATTGATTGTAGACATTGATGGACGAAGTGATGCTTCAGCTTGTGTACACAAGAATCCAACATGGATGCACCTCAAGGCTTGTTCCGGATCGCTGCAAGATTCAATTATTGCTGGATCAATCATATCCTTAATATATCATCGTTTATATAATCTCCATGCCTGTATAATAAGAACAGGGAGTCAAATTGATGAAGTTTATGATCCATAAGATCAGCCATTAGTTCTTGTTGAACTATAGAAGTTAATAGATAAGGATTGGTTATTCATATCAAAACAGATGAGTAGCCAGACCCTAATCTCATATAACTTGGCTAAACGAACTATATTATATACTAAATAACATAATGGATAACGTAAATGGGGTCAATTGGAAATACAATGAAAATAATATCCTATCCAGTCTAAAAGGATCTCATTTCGGGTGATAAATTAAAATCAACGCATTTTCTCCCACTCACAAGTTGCAGAACAAGAATCCCAAAGCTATAAACATCAGCTTTAACAGACAATTGTCCCTGCATAGCGTACTCCGGTGCCATATACCCGCTGCAAATTAGAATAACAGTGATAAATATGTTTGGCCATTAAGAAGAATAAAAGATATTTGAAAAAGCAAGTTGTAGTATAACTATCACAGCCTCTAACTCGTTCTTTGGAAAACACCCTAGGATCATCGAGAGGCCCTACCTATAAAAGAAAATCGCTCTGAAAGTGCCGCAATGAGAAGAGACAAACGCACTTTGGACAGAAAATATTCGGAATGGATGGGTGTATTTATAAAACGGAAAGGTGCTTATGGAAATATAGGGACTGGGGAGCCTTTAAAATATATATATATATATATTCTCGAAAGTTTCCGTATGTAAAACTGTAAAATTGTGGAATTACAAACGCTTAACCCGTAAGAGCCTCAGATTTCTATCTTATCCTCTAAATTTGAGCAGAATACCATCTAATACCAGAATAATCCTTCATTTCTCGAGATTCAAAATGCACAGAACCATTACAAAAATCATTCAATCTAATTTTTCGAATGCATTAAAATCGAAATGCACAGAACCGCTACAAAATTCATTCAATCAAAATTTTCGAATGCATTAAAATCACTAATCCTTGCATTGAGTTAAACGAGAACAATGGAGATGCATTAAAATCACTAATCCTTGCATTGAGTTAAACGAGAACAATGGAGATGCAGTGGTAGCCGCCATCTTCCATTCAGCCTGCATGCATCCATATAAAATGAAACGCATGTACAGTGGTTTTCCATTCGGTCTGTATGAATCCATATAAAGTCAGAAAATGAAACGGATGGAAAGTCAGAAAATAAAATCTCTGAACTTTTGACTTGGTAATCCCAAAAGTTAATCATTTAAATGAAAATCATATAGTGCTACAATATTTTTTTCAATATACAATTGCTTCAATGTCAATCCTCTTGTAATCAAATCATCTAAACAATATGGAGTAACATATGTACATGATCAGTAACTTCTAAAGCGTGGTGACACCAAAAGTATAACCCTAAGACTGAATTAATATAACCGAGTGGGTTACAGTAATATATGTTTTACCGAGTTCCAGCAGCTTTTGTGGTAACATGAGTTTCATCTTCAACAAAAAGTTTGGCCAGGCCGAAATCTGCTATTTTAGGGTTCAATTTCTCGTCAAACAAAATGTTGCTTGGTTTAATATCCCGATGAATAATCCGCAAATGAGAATCCTCGTGCAAGTACAGAAGCCCACGAGTTACTCCGACTATGATGTTGTAAAGCTCCTGCCAATCGAGCCGTCGGCCATTATTTGGATTTGTATGGAACATGCAGGATAATAAACAACCATAACCAACCTAAGTATGATTAAACATTTTATCGAATTGACTCGCACTCAATAAAATAAAAGTGACTCACCAAATACAATTTTATCAAGGCTGTTAGTGGGTAAGTACTCGTAAACAAGCAACCTTTCTGATCCCTCTGCGCAACAGCCCAGTAACCTCACAAGATTTCGATGTTGAATTAAAATAAAATAAAAGTGATTCGCCAAATAAAATTTTATCAAGGCTGTTATTGGGTAAGTACTCATAAACAAGCAACCTTTCTGATCCTTCTGCGCAACAGCCCAGTAACCTCACAAGATTTTGATGTTGAATTTTAGCCCATAGCTTAACTTCATTCAGAAATTCTGTCTTTCCTTGCATAGATTTTAAGGAAAGTTTCCCCACTGCGATTTCGCTTCCATCTCGAGTAGTGAACCCTGATAGGTTAAGAGAAAAGAGTATCCAAGTATTAGATTTGTATTTGTATCGATTTACTCTTGTAGATCCAACTGTTAAGGGTTCCTGCTACTATAATTTAAGACTTTGTAAGCTACTAGGAAAGAATAGACGCTTTCTTAGCCTATGTTACCTTGTATACAACGCCGAATCCTCCCTCTCCAAGCATGTTCTTAACATGGAAATTTTCTGTTGCAGCTACCAATGTTTTCATTTCAAACACTGTGAAAACATTGGACAGGTTAGGAATCGGTTGTTGATCTTCTCCGACTTGTGAGTCTTCGCTCATATAAAGACCTACCAAAAAAACATTTCACAGCTATATCAGACAATGAGAAAACATAGACTGATGTCTAATAGAGCAAACTTTTCGAGCCTGCATATCTATTCTAACAGATATATATTACAGATGTAAATCAACGAACTCTATTGGCATATTACAGGAAATTGATAGTGCACAAAGCATTCTGGTATAGACAATAATATATAACAAAATGAATGCCTAAGTATTCAAAGCCCTACGAGTATATATCAGCATGAATTGCAATACCTAATTCTGTATGCCTTCCAAATATGGTAGACTTCCATCTTGTTCGAGTTGCAAACAGCCCTACCATTAACAGGAGGATAACCATGCCGCCGAGAACACCTAAAATTATGGGTATTTTGCTTGAACTTGACTTTTGTATCCGTTGTGACGGTGGTAGTGGAGGATCGCTAAAGAAAGATTTCGAATCATATTGAACAATGCAGTTTCCCGTCAAACCCCGAGCTCCAGATCCTGTGTGATGTTATATTTTTTTCATGCTCGAACTATCGACAAGATTTGTGACCCATATCTAGTGCATTAAATCTTCCAATAACACTCATATGCCAAATATTCCCTTTCACAAGGCATATCTCCTTGGTCCATGAGCTCTAAAAGCACATTTTTAGGTTTTGAGACATTAGTGTTCATCCTTAAACCATGCATAGGGCTTGATACCAATCTTTGGTCTGCCAAACTTTGTAATGACTAATGACAGCCATACCCCACTTTGACAGTCATACCCCACTTTGAGGATGCAAATCTCTTGTATATGGTGTATGTGTTGGTTCAAAACCTCCTTCATAATCCATGAACCTTAGAATATTCACTTAAGTCCTCACATCCTTGATGCATTCCATTGATCATAATTATGATTCTTGGATACATCTTGAGTGTGAAAACAATCCTACTAGGACTTGTATCCCATTGTAACACCCTTCTAGGTGTTAATCAATTATCCGTAAATGATAGTGTGAATACATGGACATCCTTAAACTATAACTTGCATCTCAATCTACCACCCTTATAGGTGTTAATCAATTATTTGTAAATGAAAGTCTAAATGCATTTCGGGTGATAAATTAAAATCAATGTTCTTTCTTCCGCTCAAAAGTTCCAGAACAAGAATCCCAACGCTATAGACATCAACTTTAACAGACAATTGCCCCTTCATAGCGTACTCTGGTGCCATATACCCGCTGCAAAAAGAATGTCACTTGATAAATATGTTTGGCAATTAACAAAATTAAAAGATATTTGAAAAATAATTACATCGAAAGAAAAGATGTACATTCGTTTTAAAGTAAAACCTCTAGTAACCAAATCATCGAAACAGTATGGAGCAACATATGTAGATGACCAGTAACCTCGAAATCGTGGTGACACCAAAAGTATAACCCTAAGACTGAATTAATATAACCGAGTGAGTACCGTAAGATATGTCTTACCGAGTTCCAGCAATTTTTTACCTAACCTGACTTTCATCTTCAACAAAGAGTCTCGCCAAGCCGAAATCTGCTATTTTAGCATTCAACTTCTCGTCCAACAAAATGTTGTTTGCTTTAATATCACGATGAATAATTCGCAGATGGGAATCCTCGTGCAAGTAGAGAAGCCCACGAGTTACTCCAACTATGATGTTGTAACGCTCCTGCCAATCAAGGCGTCTGCGTTTATTTGGATCTGTATCGAACATGCAGTATAATAAACAATCATGACCAACCTGAGTATGCTTAAACATTTTATCAAAATGACTCGAAGTGACTCGCCAAATAAATCTGAGTATGCTTAAACATTTTATCAAAATGACTCGAAGTGACTCGCCAAATAAAATTTTATCAAAGTTGTTATTGGGTAAGTACTCATAAACAAGCAACCTTTCTGATCCCTCTGCCCAACAGACATATCACCTCACAAGATTTGGGTGTTGAATTTTGACCACTAGCTTAACTTCATTCAGAAATTCTCTCTTTCCTTGCTTAGATTGTAAGGACAGTTTCTTCACCACTATTTCTCTTCCATCTCGAGTAGTTTCCTGATAGGTTGACAAAAAAGAGTATGAAGATTTGCGAAGTATTAGACTTTGTATTTGTATAGCTTTAGACTTGTAAATCCAACTGTTAAGGTGTTTTTCTTCTATAATTTAAGACTTTGTAAGCTACTAAGGAAGAATAGAAGCTTTCTTAGCGTATGTTACCTTGTATACAAGGCCAAATCCTCCCTCTCCAAGCGTGCTATTCCCATGAAAATTTTGTGTTGCAGCTACCAATGTTTTCATTTCAAACACTGTGTGAAAGCATCGGACAGGCTAGGAATCGGTTGTTGATCTTCTCCGACTTGTGAGTCTTCGCTCATATAAAGACCTACCATAAAAACATTTCACAGCTATATCGGACAATGGATAAAAAATAGACTGATGCCTAACAGAGCAAACTTTTCGATCCTAAATATCTATTCTAACAGTTATATGCTTCGTCATCATATGTTGCAGATGTAAATCAATGAACTCTATTGGCATATTATGTAGAAAACGGAGGCAGATCGGAGTTCAGGTTTCGGCTTTTACAAATACCCGATGCAACAAATGTAAGAAAGTAATCATTTCACCGCTTCCTTTGAAACAGTGTATGGGTGGCCGTCTTGCCCTTTCAAAACTCGAAGGCCAACCACAGATTAATAGTTTGATATATTTTTTTTATTGAGTTTGTAAACTCATTTTATCTCTTCGATAAAATTCGTTTTTGAGCAAAACAAAGTAATTATTTGTTTTTTACCGATTGTTAATGTGGTTCCACATTTACTCCTAGTTTATTTTTTGGAACGCGTGATTTTAAAAGAACTTTGAATAAAAGGTTAATATTTTTGCATTCAGGACTTGTTTGTTGGAGTGTACGGAGTTATTTAGTTTTCAAAACTCCGAAATTGAAGTTGCGGACCCAAAGCATGATAGCATTTCGCATTTTGGGCATAGTTGTTTTGTTTTTACGTTGGGTATTTGTAAATGCCAAACCCAAACGCTGAAACTCCGAACACCGATTGACCCCCGATTTTTCACATTTGGTATCAGAGGTGCCAGTCTATCATGTAGAGCATCTTGATAGTTGCTCATTTCAGCGCAGACAATTCCTATTGGTGCCTCATTTCACTTTCCTATTTTTCTGGGTGAAGGTTTATTTGATTTCTTTCAAACTTTTATAAATGGTTGCATCTGGTAGTAGTTTTTCTTAGATTCAAGTTCCTGTCCTGAGCGAGAAGTCATATGATTCTTGGTATATTCGGATGAGGATGATTTTGCGTTCTCAAGATTTGTGGACTTATGTTATTGATGGTTATGCCAAGCCAGCTGATACTGCAACATAATTGGCTATGTCTAATGCTGACCATGTTTTGCTGAAAGAAAGCAGGAAGAATGATAATAAAGCTTTTGGATTAATCCAGCAAGGATTAAATGAATCCATTTTTATGAAGATTGCTAGTGCTACATCTTCGAATATGGCTTGGGACATTCTTGAAACCAGTTATCAAGGTTTGTCCAAGGCAAAGACAGTCAATTTGCAGAATTTGAGAAGGGATTTCGAAAATCTAAAGATGAAGGATAATGAAAGTGTTGATACTTTCATGACTTAAGTAATGAGTGTTTTGAACTAGCTCAGGCAGTATGGAGATGATATTGAAAATAAAAGAGTTATTGAGAAAGTGCTAAGAAGTTTGCCCAAGAAGTTTGAACCTGTTGTGGTACCCATAGAGGAATTTAAGGATTTAAGTCTAATGCAAATTGATGAATTAACTAGTTCTCTTGTTTCTCATGAATCTAGGATATCTAGATATGAAGAAGGATCCATGGAGCATTCTTTCAAATCCCAAATGCATGTTACCAGAGATAGAGGCAAAGGAAAATATTATAATCGTGGAAGAGGAGGTGGATTTTTTGGCCCAAGGGAAAACAAAGTTGAATCAGAGTCTTAGCAGAAGTCCCAACAGAATCCTCCTAATTTAAGAGGGAGCAACAACAAACCCTCGCAGCAAGAAAATTAGAGGTATGATAAAACTAAAGTGCAATGTTATTATTGTAAAAAGTTTGGGCATTTTTCTAACAAATGTTGGAAGAAACAGGCAGATGCTGGAAAACACTCTGCACATATCACAAATGAGTCTCAGGATCATCAAAATCCTGTGTTTTTGACCTGTAACGTCACTCAGGAATGTGCAAATGATATTTGTTTTTTAGATAGTGGTTGCAGTAACCACATGACTGGTAATAAAGACTTATTTTCTTCCATTGATACTAGTATTCAGTCTGAAGTCAAATTGGGAAATGACTGTAAGGTTACATTCAACGGTAAAGGTATAGTTCCAGTTTACACTAAGAACAATCAAAGAAGAAATATTGATCTTGTTTACTTTGTGCCTGGTTTAAAATGCAATCTTATCAGTGTTGGACAGTTGTTGGAGAAAAGGTACAGAGTGTTCTTCAACGACAAGGTACGTACTGTCTATGATAAATTACTTGACAAACAGTTGATTGCAAGAGTAGAGATGACCAAGAATAAAATGTTTCCACTTGTTATGAGAAATAATTTAAGTGGTTCTTTGAATGCCTATAAGGCTAGAAGTTTAGATGAATCTTGGTTATGGCATTTGAGATATGGTCATTTACATTTTGGTGGCTTAGATTTGTTACAGAAGAAGCAGATGGTAAAGGGTTGCCATGTATTCAACAACTTGCAAGCTCTTGTGAGAGCTGTATACTTGGGAAGCATCACAGAGAGAAATTTGTTTCAGGTGTTTCCTACAGAGCAAAAGTTTCATTGGAAATTGTTCGCACAGATTTATGTGGACCTATGCAAACACCTTCTTTAATTGGTTGTGTTTATTTTATGACTTTCATTGATGATTTCAGTAGGAAGACTTGGTCGTATTTTTTGAAACAAAAATCTGAAGCCTTTGATTTTTTTAAGAAGTTTAAGTCTATGGTTGAGAATGAGAGGGGTCAAACCATTAAAATCTTAAGGTCTGACAAAGGAGGTGAATACAAACTTAATGAATTCATTGAATTTTGTGATCTTCATGGAATTAAAAGGCATTTTACTGCTCGTTATACTCCATAGCAGAATGGAGTGATTGAAAGGAAGAAAGAGACCATCATGGATATGGCTCGAAGCATGTTGAAAGAGAAGCATATTTCAAATGAATATTGGGGAGATGCAGTTCTTTGCCCTATTTTTATCTTGAATAGAAGTCTGACCAAGACTGTGAGGGATCGTGTACCTCAGGAAGCCTGGGATGGTAAGCCTTGCAATATTTCTCATTTTAGAATTTTTGGATGTGTTGCATTTGCGCATGTACCTGTAGAAATGAGGAGGAAGTTGGTTGACAGAAGTGAGAGATGTATCTTTGTTGGATAGAGTGAAGAGTCTAGGGCATATAAACTCTACAATCCCATCACCCAGAAATATGTAATCAACAGAGATGTTCAATTTAAAGAAGATGAAGCCTGGGATGGAAGTATTGTCAAATCAATTTCAGAGGGAGTTGTGTTACCCCGTGAAGACAATGATGGAATTGAGCAGGCTGAAGGAGATGGACATATGGTTCCACATGCACATACGTCTGCAGGGAGAAGTCCAACAAGGAAAGCACCAGATTCCAGCCCATCTCAATTTAGAACGCCTAGAACTCATGAGCGAGATGAGCCATCTGGACATGGTGGACATCAATCTGATTCACAAGTAAGTAGTGAATCAAATCCCACTTTAGCTTCATTAAGAAACATATTTAAAGGACAAAAGACTAGAAGCTTAAGAGAATTGTATGATTAGAATGAAGAAGTAGATCAGATTTCAAATTTTGCATTAATGGCATGTGATCTTGTAAGTTTTGATGAAGTTGCTAAAGAGGATGTTTGGATAAAAGCAATGGATGAGAACATTGATTCCATTGAAAGGAATAACACTTGGGATCTTGTCAATTTACCTGAAGGCAAGAAAAATATTGGTGTTAAATGGGTTTATAAGACTAAGCTGAGTGCAGATGGTGAAGTTGAAAAGTACAAGGAAAGACTTGTAGCTCAAGGGTTTAGTCAGCAACCCCGTATTGATTACAATGAAACATTTTCTCCTATAGCTAGAATTGACATTTTAAGAATGGTCTTGGCTATTGTAGCTCAAAATAGATGGATCATGCATTAGATGGATGTTAAGTCTGCATTCTTGAATTGATATTTGGAAGAAGAGGTTTATGTAAGACAACCTCCGGGTTATGAGATTGATAAGCATAGAGATAAAGTTTACAAGTTGAGGAAAGCCTTATATGGATTGAAGCAGGCATCTAGAGTTTGGTATAGCAGGATTGATGAGTACCTAATCAGCGTTGGATTCAATAGAATTCCAAGTGAACCAACTCTGTATACAAAGGTGAACCAGGAAGGTAAAATTTTGATTGTCTGTTTGTATGTTGATGACCTGATTTTTACTGGAGATCTATCTATAGAAGACTTTAAAAATGCCATGAAAACAGAGTTTGAAATGACTGATTTAGGATTGATGAAATATTTTTTTGGAATTGAAGTGGATCAATCTGATGATGGAATTTTCATTTATCAAACTAACTATGCAAATGGAGTGTAGAAAATATTTAGAATGTTGAATTGCAAGCCAGCTGTAACACCAATGACAACTGGTGTTAAACTGAGAAAGTATGATGAGGGATCATATGTTGATCCAACTCTGTATAAGAGGTTGGTTGGAAGCC